>UELU01143682.1:0-11339 GCA_900490025.1 Megastigmus dorsalis | reverse complement strand
TTTTATTTAATAGCATAAAAAATAAAAAAATTGAATGTCATCAGTTTTAGCAATCTGCTGTTTTAGAGTACTTTTCAGTCTGACATCTTAATTTTTAGGGGCTATTTTCGGAGTTTGATTGCTCTATGTCTATCAATCTTTGTTCATCGCTTTGGCACTTGCTTTTGTCTCCTGTTTCCCCGCTTTCCGTTCTTTTTTTTATCAAGCTTTCATGCCTCGCTGGTTTACTTTTCAATCTTTGCTGTCTGTCTGCACGTCTATATCTCTTCCGCATTTTTTCTTCCACAAGATTTATCCTTGGTTATCGATACATTTCTCTCCTACGTTTTTCCTCTGGCGCTGATGTTTTCTCGTGGATCGCCTTCTTTCACCACCCCTTTGGAATATATTGACTTCTGCAATGTCCCTCTCTATCTTTGACAAATTTAGATTGATAACCTAAATATATTTCTTAGTATTTCGTGAATTATCTATAAGTACGTAAATATTCGAAAAATCTCGCAAAAGATTCATTGTGAAATTAGCAGATAGATTTAAAGCACAAAGGAAACATAGTTGATAAAAAATATAATCGATCTAAGTTCGTAAAAAACGTATGGCTGCTAGATTTAATTGTATCTGTAACGTTTATATTTTTACCAAGTGACATACTTTTGTTTTATTGAAACCTTCAAAAATTTCTGTTACGAAGAAAATGTTTTTTCCGGAACAGGAGTTTTGTAAAGGTGTAATTGAAATATTTACTTAAAACTAACTAAAAGCTGTAGTTATTTAATTATATCTAGTTATTCAGTATCCGGTCGATAAATCAGTTCAGTGGTAATGGTAGCAGCTTGGTTCTCCCTTAAATGCTAACTACACAAAAGTACTCTTGTTTTATCGACCTATAAATAGAAATGCTACTTTAATACAAATAAACGACACTATTTTGACACTAAAATCTGCACCACCGTACGAAAAACGATAAATAATTCAGTCGGAGTGTCATGTGCCTTATCTAAGAAGATCTGATTTACAGTTTCAGCTTTTGACCACGTCATCCAAGCTCATTTCCCTGTCAGCACTAAAACATTCAACACAGGAACCCCATGACAATTTTAGCATCAGCTCTTTCCTCACTCACCGCGTTACTCAAAGCCGCCTTTTAGGTTCTCATTTTGCTTTCTTAGCAAATCGAATGCAGCACGCGGCACGTTAATCGTTATGTACAGTAGAGGTCGTGGACCCTTGACGAGGCATCCAGACACGCGATTTAAGGCGTTCCAAAACATGCATACAAAAATCGGCTTCCTTATACCATCACTGAAGGACAGCCGGATGTATTGAATTTGCTTTTATAATATTTGTTTTTGATAAATTGTCGCAGCTTCAAATTTTTCTTCGTAAAGTCAATGTCCCGATTTCTACTCGCGTCCATATTTCTACTCACTTTGTATGCACCCTTAAATTACTAAAATATTTGCGGAAATGTTCAATCAATTAGAAACTATTACGTGCAAGGCCATGAAGTAAAAACAACACTTATATAATTACAAAAATACTATGTGTGCAGAAATGGGTATTAAGTGAGCAGAAATTTGTGCCTAATATTGTGCAGTATCGATTTTAGTCTGAAATTACTGCTGTTTTCAATTATTATTTTCTACCGTTTGAAAACTACACTGCAAAAATTTATTTTAGTAGCAATGTCTCATAAGTACCGAAATAAACATAGGAAGTAGTCATTCTTTTATAGCTCTCGGAAAATATTAAAAACAGATAAAATATTCCTATTAAGTCTTCAATCTAGCCATCCTTTTAAAATATGTTTATATAAGTGAAGCGCGCGATATCTCAATGTCATAAAAAATTTAAAAGAAACAATTATTGTTATCAAATATTACAATAAAAAATTAATGTTGTTAATATCAAATATTACAATTTTTTATAACATTAGTATTACACAAGTATAAGTCGTAGAGATCAATGGCTTTGCATTTTGCGGTTTTCTTCATTGGGCTTCGCTGCGGCTTCAATCGTCGGAATCCGGCAGCCATCCGAAATATACTCGGTCCGTTGCTCTGCACGACTCACATAAGCGCAGTGCTTTTCTTAGCCCCGACCGCGAGTAGTGCATACGCATGTACTTGTCGGAGGTCTGTTTTTACCGACACTTTTGTTTACATTTGGATCCTCATTTATTATGGCTTCTTGATGATACTTTCGAGATTTGCAGACTATGAAAACTTTATTGTTTATCAACTTGCATTAATAAATGAAAAGAAGTGTAATGCTAATGAAAGTACAACAAATAAGTTGAGTGTTTGAAAATTCTTGCAGCTTCACATGCATAATAAAACCATGGTTTGGGTGAACAATTGGGTAAAGAATAAAACGTTTAAATTAAAATTAAGTTTTATAGTTAGTTTAATTAGTTAATTGTAATCAGCTAGAATATTTAATAAGATGAAATTCTTTAAGTTTTTAATATTGCTTATAAGAAACGTCTAAAGAATTTTGATAATAATAAGAAATTAAGATTAAAAATTTCCTTGCTACACGGAAAAAAATTGAAAGCAGAGTTTCATGAACCTCTTCAAACAAAATTTACCGAATAGCTTGAGCTGAATTCATCAAGCAAGATGTGATTGACGGTTATAGAACATCTACAGAACTAGTTCGGTAAATTTTGCTTGATCAATTGAGTAAAAGAAGTTAGGCATACTTTACCTAGCCAATCAAGTAATTATTGCTCGCTTGAGTAATAAACTTGAGAAAAATGTTTAATTTTCTGCGTTTTATTTTTTATTTTTAATATACTACATTATATAAGGTAACGATAAGTATATAATAATCATTTACAAAATGTGCCGTGCATTTTATTTTATTTTATTTTCTGTCGCTTGCCGCTGTAGTTGTTTACACCGTGTGATATGTACATGGCAACCGACAAGCGTATTTAATACACAGGGTATACAAACTCGGAAAATATTGAATATAAAATTAGGACTTATAAATTAAATAACTTGAAAAGTTAATGTTTACATTTTAGTAAAAGAGAGTATATTATATACATTCGCGATTGGAAGACGGCAAAAGTAATCTTTACTTGATTATTTAGGCACTTTGTATTTGACTGTTATTTCAGTATGTATTACCGAAAATTTTGAGTAACATTTGCCCAATAACTTCAATACATTTTGCTTAATTCCTGCTTCAGTGTAATCTGCCGAGCTAAATTAAGTAATGTTTGCTTGCGATTTTTTTCCGAGTACTTTTCTCTCTGTGAAGTTTCTTTTAAAACACGTTCTTATTCTGACATAAGGTTATTTTAATAGGTATAAAATAGGAAAACCTGAAAATTAAACGGTTAATTTTTCGTGTAAGTAACTTATATTTGAAGTAGGAGCGTAAGTCTACTTAAAGTATTATATATTGTAGCAATTCAATTTTCCTGAAATTGGAGTTGTAAACTTTGTATTGTGTACAAGCTTTATTTTAATCGGATGACTTTAGAGGACATACTGTATACCACAATACTTTTGAAAAAAATTGAAAAGCTTATATGCCATAAATTTCTAAATTCCTGTGACCACTTAACCGAATATGACAAGTAAGCTTAAGATTCTAAAAGGATTTCTAAATTCAAACTTGCGAACTTGACAAAACTGATCAGTAAATTTACTAATTTTTAAGCTGGACAGGAATGTGATCATTTTATCGTCTTATATACAGCTTCAAGTATTTCCAGTATATTCAGCTAAAATTGAAAATGTAATATCTTTTTTTGAAACCACGAACTTGTTTCTCAATATGATATATATATGTATGTAGTAAAAATTCTTGAAGATGAGGATTTAATATAATATAAGGTTTTAAATAAGGTTTGGAAAAAAATTATATACAAAGATTGCCAGTGAACTAAAAATAGGAAATGAAATATTTTCTATGCAATTATGCATGCTTGCATAAAACCAATATGCAATCAAATTATGGTATATTATGAGAAAAATATTTTGTAATTAGATATACCTTAAAATATTAGAAATGAAATCTGATATAAGTATGTCTTGCATTATAATTAAAATTAAAGTTTTATCAAATCATAAACGACGAAGATCTAAAATAAATTATAAGAAGTTGCAAGAAATTGCAAACTTCAAAAGCATATTGACTGTAAAATTATTTCACCGCATAGAGACGGTATATATTCAGAAATTACTTTCCCTCTCGGTTGAGTATTAATTACCACGAGTCGATTCAATTAAAACCTCTCCCTCCATCGATGAATAACCCTTTCAAATGACCATTTCCAAGCGAAATCGAATAACGGTACACAATATCTAGCCTCGGGGTCTCCCTGTCTATCCGCTTCGTGACCGCTCAATAAAAATTTTCCATTTTCATTTCGCCATGGCCATACGCGGAGACGCGCTTTCATTGCTGATGCTTTTCGAATGGACGCGAAAGGGGAGCAGGACAATTTTTCCCAGTTTAAATGCGATCCTACATACTGAGATCGAAGCTTCAGGAATGTGAAAGAATGCGCGTGGAATGCGAGGGCCGAACGTGTGTATGACTGCCGAACACGCATTTTTTTTGTTGAACTCAACGGTCTATGCGCGCTTTCTTGTACTTTGAATTGTGTATCTCCAGTACCAATTTCAACATAGATTAACTTCAAATTATTTTCAACGAAATGAGTTTCACTGTTCAACGCTTATTTTTATTTTATTGCAGCCTCTTCAGATTGAAATAAATAAAAATTGGTCCGTTTCATAGAAATATTATATCTTTTGTTGACTTATAAACTGCCAGTCTTAATTTTTATTGAATAATTTAAATACTTGAATATCCGTTAATTTAAATAGCTTAAATACCTGATGTGATTATTCTATATTGATTAGTCTGTATTGGAAGTTTTTTAATATCATAAAATTTAATCAGAATAATATTACGAATTACATAAATTTCCAAAATTTGTCATCATTAAGTTTTAGCCACAGTATTCACAAAATCAATAAAGCGAAAGAAGGAAAGTTCACGTGGAATAAAATGGTCAGTTGTGGGAAGAAAATATAATGAGTATGAATATTATAAGGGAAAGAAGAAGGATGTTAGAAGAAAATAAAGTCAGGCAAGAAAAGAAAATAACGATGCAAGGAGGTCAAATCGACGATGAAAAAGTAAGTTGCTGAAGAACGGAGAAAAGTAGGATAAGTGTTACATAATATTAAACAGTTGCAGTTATGCAATTACTCAGTGTAGATTATAAAGTTGAAATTACAAATTATAGCACATTGAGATGCTGGTAAAAAAGTAAAATAGTTCCAATTGTTTACACCAAAATTGAAAAGTTATATTTCGGTTTTGCTTATTCACTTTCGGTACGTAGTCTCGAATTGCTATAGTCAAAGTCCTCATCGAGGAATTTAATTGGAACGCAAGCAACCGTCAGCCGCGTTATATACGCACCTAAAGGTACACCAGCCTCATACTACAGTAAAAGTAGAATGCAATGGAGGTCGGAGGAACGGCGGGGCTTTGAAATGTGGCGGCTGGAGATAGTACAAATGTAGAGAGAAACACATGCGGAGCTACAGCAACGGTGAAGCGATGCACGTGTGCCAGTCAAATGTAATGATTTATTTAAGCCCAAGAGGAAACAAACTCGCGCACACGCCCGAAGCAGTTATAAGCCCATTATCGCAGCGAGTCTCTCGCGGCTCTCTCACTCTTCTGCATTCCTTCCACCTCCTCAACGACAGGAGAGAAGAAGCCCGAACTTAAGCGTATTAAGCGGTGCTCGTAGACGCCCTGGCGTATCGCACGTCACTCGGAAAAGCGCCCCCGGTATATGGATTGATTTCCGCTAAGTAGATTTAGCCGAACCGAACGGGTGCGGCTCAACAGCCGGCGACCACTTGGAACCGACTGGCTCGGAGAATCCGAACCCAACCCTGCTTCGGCCAGCAGGGGCAGTCGGATTTCCGCGAGAGTTAATTCCTCCAGAAATCGCTATATATATCGGCTCCAAATTGTCGTTGACGAGGGCCAATTGTGTCCCATGAAGCTCGTGTGCCGGCTGTGTGCATTCACCTGCTTCTCCATGTTTCTGCGTGCAGTCGTTTATCGAACCCATACGCCATCCATCCATCAACCCTTTACATATATATATATATATATATAAACATGCGTGCCTACGTTTATGAGGGCGATGTTGGGCGAATGAATGCGCGATTCGGTTGGCTGGCCTTTGTACGTCGCGCTCGGTCGACTTGCTCTATACGTACTCTTCATGCGGCTATTCACATTTCATCAATTAACATATTTCCGGCTTTTGTATATATGCACCGTCAGCTATTCCGTACGCGTATATATGAAAGAGACATGAGACACTTCCGTATTGGAAAATAATTTTGCGCGGCGATTCACGCTACCGCTTGTTTTTGTTGACGGATTGTCAATTACAGCTTTGTCTTGCGGTCCCGTTGTTTTTTGAAAATCCTATTGTTCGCGGTGAAATATTGATTGCATTGTTCGATTGCTTAGTGCGATGGAGATGAAATAAAAAGGACGGACTTTTGTGTAGTGGATTTATAGAGGTTTTAATAGCGATGTTAATGAATTTGACAATTATAAGTGTAAAATCTAGAGCTATTATTCAATAGCTTGTTTTTTCAAGTATTCATAGGGCATAGCAATATAATAAGCATATATAATTAATCCTGCCTTGAATTTCACTTATTAAATATTCCTATTAAATTTAGAAATCATTCAAGTACCTTATTTAATGAATGATCAACCCCTCGGGTGCTCGGTACAAAATTTTTGCTCCCTAGCTCTGTTCTGAAATCGAAAAATGTCGCTTTTGACCATAATTAACATAAAAATAGAGCGAGGTATAAGGTGACATTTTGTACGGCAGCACCATTTTTTAATAATTTCAATTGGAGTATTTTCGTGTAAGCGAAATGGATCAACACTTGTATAATATGCTTATCCTGATGTGCCCTTTGAACTAAATTTAAGTTATAATTTTTGTATTTTCAGCAATAAGAGGTGCTTCAAGAAGTATTGACAGTATTTGAATAGTTTCTTAAATGAATTAAAACCTTAAACACCTGAGAAACTGCAATATTCATTGTACACTTTGTCTTTTAACATAGCCAACATATACAGCATGTCTATTTACACGAGTTGCCGGACTGTACATGGAACTCATCTACTTACACGTATATTACGTATTTGCAGTGCTTCGTGCGAAGCAAAACTATTATAATTTTCATCGAAACTTTGCGTAACTAGTGTTATTAATTGTCAGGGTGAGGGCGCAGTGTAGATGAACTTGTTTGCCTGATATTTTGGTGTTGTTTTGAAAATCATGAATTTCAAGACTACATTTTTTTCGAAAATAAAACTGATTAAATCTTTATAGTTACGTTTTTATATTTGTTTTTCTTTGATATTAAATTACGTAATGATGACTTTTTAAGGGCATAACATGTTCATAAAAACTTGTTTTATGTTAATAAACACGAGGTTTATTCTTTATTAAACTACTCTTTAGTGATTTTCAACCAAGTTTTTGAAAACTTTCTTTTCAAGCGAGGAGCTCAAATTTTATTATATTAAAATAGATTTTGTTATAACCTTTACCCACTGTATTTCAGTCTTGTGAACCAACTTTGCATAGATTTTCAATTTTTTTTTTAAACGTTTATTATAATATTATAGTTTGCATAATATTTCAGGTGACTTATTCTGAAAGTTTTTACTTTTATTTTATAATCTTCGATACTCAAATTATGTTATCCAATCATTTTTCCCTTTTGTTCGTTCAATTTGTTTTTAACGAAAATCATTTTAAATTTTTAACCATAACAATAGAACAATTCATCAAAATGTAAAACGCATTCGGTAAAAATTTTTATTCCTGTTTTTAACCTTTCATACATGCATATTTCGAGGCATATTTGCTTTTTATCGAACCTCCCGTCATCTATTTTCATTCTCTATATACTGTATTCATTCCCATCAATTTGCATATATTTCCGACTTTTCTTGCTTGAAATGAATGAATGCCACCAATTACTCATGCAACAGTGACGTTTATTTATTGGAGTGTTTTATTTGAAAAATTTGTAAACGACAAGCCGAATATTCTTTTATAATGTTTTCCATTGTTATTTCGTATATGTACATTTACTCAACCGTATGTATAGTTTAACAGGTAATTGCGACTATATTGTGGCACTGAATACCCGCGGTATAAGACTGTTCTGTAGAATTTGTATATCTTGATCTGTAAACTTGAGTTCCGGCTATTCTTTAGACGAAACCACCGAACTGTATTCTATCTAATAAATTAGTGGCAATTTTTCATAATAGAATATACAAATTTATCTATCCAGTATTTATCTATAGTATTGTAATACTTATATAAAATAGCAATATGATTTTATGTAATTTTTAAAATTTCAATTAATTAAAACAGAATATTAAAGATTTTTAATAATCTTTTAGTACCGAAATATAATAACAGATAAATAAAGTATCAGGAAAAGTGGCTATTAGGCTAGATTAATTACGTTGACAATTAAAAAGTAATATACTACACCTATAAAATATAATATAAACGATCTCGAGTTTAATTTATGTTTTAATACAGATAAGAAATGATATTATAAGTGTAAGTCATCAATATTAAAAAGAAACACAAGTTTTAAAAACATTATTGTAATCAATATTTTAGAAATAGTTTTAATTTTGTTTAATAATACGTATTTTAAAAATTTACATTTATTTAAAAATGCATTAAGTCAACTTTTGACCTTCTGCGTCTATTTCATTTTAATCGTGCAAGGTAAAATATCTATTTTGGTTACTCGCAAATTATTATTTTGAAGTTTCAACATGTTTGTTGATCACTTAATAAACCGTCCTGACTATTATTTCGAATTTTAAGTCTCAACATTGATTTCCGGGAATTCGATCCGTCGAAAAAACAATCATTTCAAAGCTTGGACGTCGTCCAAAAAAATATTTCACTGTCCTATCTGCTAAAGTTGTTGTGGCTATTTCGTTTATGAGGAAATCTTAAAGCGAATAGGTTATTTTAATTAAGAATACACTTGATCCATTAAGTTTTCATGGCCATTAAAAAAAATATTTATTCGCCCTCGGTATCAAATAAGATGTATGCTCTAAATGCTTCAAGCGTTCGGAATTAATATGACTCATGTAGTCGAAATTTCTAAAGACTACAAATTTAATTTGTTGTATTATTTCTTAATTGATTATTGGTTGTTGTTCTAATTTTAACAATATCGTTCAGATAGAATGTGTTAAATGTGATAGAATCATGTTAATTTGATTGAAGTATTATTTCGAATTCTTTAGAAGTATTAATTTATACCGAACTATAAGATTTTGCAATTATTAATTAATTACATTTAAGTAAAATACTACAGCTTAATTAAATCTAACTAATTTTAACAAAGTCACTACTTTCTAGAAGATCTAAATCACAAGTAACGTACAGTAATAGCCTCGCTGAGAAGTGATTTCTGGGTGGATGCAATCTCGCCGGCGGAGGTTACAGTAAAAAAGAAAAAAA
Organism: Megastigmus dorsalis; assembly: GCA_900490025.1. Taxonomy (NCBI): domain Eukaryota; kingdom Metazoa; phylum Arthropoda; class Insecta; order Hymenoptera; family Megastigmidae; genus Megastigmus; species Megastigmus dorsalis. Next base: position 1,741 of record UELU01143682.1, on the reverse strand, counting down.
CAAGTGTGGGTGGAGAGACGCGTGCGGCTTTCATCGCTCATAGAGAACTGGAATGCAGCGCGTAAAAACGAAAACCCAGAGCACCTCTCACAAAGTGGCTAGCTGGTAGTTCACGAACGGCCGTCTGAAAAATTGCTCGAGCTTCGACACTATTACCATTACAAGGAGAGAAAGAGAGAAAGGAAAAAGAAACACACACACACACAAAGAGAGAGAGAGAGAGAGAGAAAGAGAGAGAAAGAGAGCGAGAGAGGGAGGCTGGAAACGCTCGAACCAAAAAATGAAGCAGAAGAAAAAGAGAGGGTACAGGGGCGTGAAAGAGAGAGGGAGGAGGGAGGGAGACGGAAAAAATGAATAGACGCGGGGCTTCTTTAACTTCTAGAGGTAACGAGGTCGAGAGATCTGAGAGAGAGAGAGAGAGAGAGAGAGAGAGAGAGAGAGAGAGAGAGAGAGATACCGAACAGCAAGTAGAACAAAACAGAGGAGCTAGTCGGTTCTTCGAGAAAAGTGAAGTAAGTAGTAAGGTTGCGCATAAAATAATTATGGGGAAAATATGTAAAAGAACAACTGGCCGCGAAACCGTACCTCGGGTAACTGGCCAATTTACAGTATACGTTGTTTCATGGCTACAAATACTTGCCACGATAAAAGAGGATGCCCACGGATATAGGTAATTGTGTCCCTTACGGTAACCCTTAGTTAACTGTATGATTATATAGATTACAAAATAAGAAACATTTTCCAAAAAGAATCAGGTGTTTAGACCAAAGGGACACTGAGATACGCCTTGCTAAAATTTGACAATTAACATCGGCAGTATATCTATAGGCATCTAAGATTAGTAGAATAGTTTCGAGTACAGTCAGACATCGATATCCATAGATATACTGTCCATGCTAATTTTCAAGCTTTAGCAAGGCATATTTCAGTTTCCTTTTGGTCTAGGCAGCTAAATCTTTTTAGAAAATGTTTCTTATCTCATAATCTATACAATCATACAGTTAACTAAGGTTTATTGTGAGGGGCACAATTACCTTATATCCATGGGAATCCTCCATTGTGCTGGCGCTAATTTAAAAGAATGAAAAATCACTCTTTGACCTCTCCAATCTAATTTGTATTCTATCCAGTAGATTAAAAAATATTTTTATTGTGCAGTGAAGCGGAAGAGTTGAACTATTGAACTAAGTAAAGCTAAAAACAATCATTAATCGTGAGACCCTAATGCATGAACTAAATTAAAAAAGTTTTGAATTCAAATTAAATAGATCATCCCTTTTTATTTGGAAAACTTGAGTAAAACTTGAGTTTCCACTAAATTCTATAACCCCATGATATTGAATGCATGAAGTATAGTCGGACGGAGAGGGAAATTGCGGTAACATCAATCGCAGGTAAAATATCCGAGCAATAGCGCGCGCGAGGCAATGTGAAATACAATGGGCTGAAATAATACGGCGAGAGTGTAAAGCACTTTCAGATAAATTAAAAAATTGAGAGATGAAAAACAATGATAGACAGAACAAGCTCGCGCTAGTAAAGAGAATGCATAAGATAGAAAATGTTATATAGCGTTATATCGAGTGAAAGAGAAAAGAAGAGAGCGAGAGAAAGAGTTTGGAAAAGAAAGTTTGAATATGGTGGACAGCTTGGGGAGAAAGAGCTTAAAGCAGGGCGGTAAAGGAAGAGAAAAAAACAGAAGTGCTGCAGCACCGGGGGGATGGTGAAGACGGAGGGGAAG
>UELU01143681.1:115047-151227 GCA_900490025.1 Megastigmus dorsalis | reverse complement strand
ACTTATATATTGGATCAATGAATAGGCAGCAGTTTTTTAAAAATAACTATTTTAATTTTAATAATTTTAAAATTATAGGAATAAAGAAAAAAAATTCTCATCGTTATAACCTGCCGCTGATTAAAAAAAAATTTTATGCATTAAAATAAATTTTGAGGTTAACTTACTAGATTCGTATAAATTATATAAACATTTAGTTAAATTGAATTGCACATGTGCGTACATACAAAAAGTTGATGCAGCGAATCAAAGTTATAAGATTTCAAAATATATCCATATTTTTATTGATAATTTTTTACAAACAATCTGTCAATTCGATCCAACTGTCGGCCGATTCAATGGTCTCAAAATTTCGTGCAGCATTTGAATCGAAAACCGAGGTAACGGCTATATTAGTTCACTTGCGCTGCGCTTGTGCGGTAGTAGTTCGTCAGCTATCCAAAACTGGTACGTCAGCCGTCCCAAATCAAAAGACAAGAGTTGCTTGTGCATATGGCGCTGCGGGTGTATTAGCCTGTACGTCTTTTATACAAAACTTTTTTCAGTGTACGTACGGTTAAAATCATCTATTTTCGTGAGTCGTGCAAGTTTAAGAAAATCAAAAAGGATATACATTCTTAATACATTATTCACGAGTTACCACGAAAAATGTGATGTAAGTTACGAAGGGCCTCTTAAAAACAAGGAGTCTCATTACGAAAGCAAGAAAGCGACGATAATAACTAAAAGAAAAGGAGGGGGTGGAGGGGTTAAGGTAAAAAAAAGTAAGTACACCTATAATAATACCCAAAAAGAAATGGAAGAAGAAATCCTCTCAAAGTTCCTCTTACAAGAGACGCGGGGCCCTCCTAATGGAGCTTCACGCGGCGTTTCTCGCGCGCCCCAAGATGCAAGATAACGGCCGCCTCGTGCAGCAGTCTAAGTTCATTTGCCGGTCCCGCGACGACGCCGGCCATTCTCTCTCTCTCTCTCTCTCTCTCTTTCTCTCTCTCTCTCTCTCTCTCTCTCTTGCCCGGGAGAGATGTATAGGTTAGTCCACCGACGACGAGCCGCGCAAAAATTACGCACGCCTAGCCATTGCTCCCCCCTATATAAGCGTTCCACCTATATATACGTATACTGCACGTCCTCGTCGTCGGGGATATCGTCGCGCGCGCAGCGTGCCACTGCTGGTGCCCGAGGCTTTCGCTGATAGCATCGCAACGCGCTGCAGTCTCTCGTGTCCTCTCCCTCTCTCTCTCTCTCTCTCTCTCGTTCTTCTTCTTCTGCCCCCCTCGTGCAGACGTTTTAGACTCGCAGCTGAGAAGAGGGGCGAATGATTGATCGAACGTTTTAAGAGATGCATGCTGTAATTATTTTACATTTTTAAAGTTTAATGGAAATTCTCAATATTGAGATTGTGTGCGGAAGCGGTGGTGGTATAGGGAGAGGATGTGTGTGCGAGAGAGATAGATACGGAAAATATAAATGATCGAAGAATGAGGAAGAGGGAATGCGTATAATGATTGATTGGGCGCGACTACGATGCCGAATGCCTTAATTGGATCTTATTCTTTGACTTTGTTATAGGGGAGAATTAACTTGGCGGATATACTGAGTAGACATAATATTTAAGTTAATATTGAAGAATAAAAGGCGTGTGGATATGATTTCTACATCACTTTTGGCTAATGTATTTTTCAATTAAATTACTTAACTTTTGGGTAAGATTAACATTGAAAATTGCATATTTTACCGATATCACTTACCATTGATGTCCTTGATGCAATAAAGTATCTCATATTCAAAGTACCACTTAAGATGCTAAGATCAGAGTTATTTTTATCTTTAAATTTGTTTATAGCACAATGGCTTGCAAGCTGCATTCCTATAACAAAAAAGAAACATTTTAACACTGAAATAAATTTAATAATAAAATGAATTAATCTTTTAACCGGAACATTATTTTTAATGCTGCAGCAAAACAATGCTTATCGTACAAGCAATAACTTTTCGCGGCAACACTTATTATAAAGATAATTAAACAAGCACCAAGTATAGTCGAGTCAATTCGGTCTCCCATTTTACGGATAAGCGTGAATCAACAAAAAAAAGGAAGAGAGCGTGTATTATACATGGCAGAGGAGAGAAGCGTGCTGTATCGCAGTGACGTGCCGAAGGGTCCACACGCTTATACCAGGCCGTTTAAGAAGTTGCATCTCTCTGCAGCTCTCGCTCGCCTATATGCGCGCAAATAAAAGAAGAGACAGAGTGTGGCACTCAGAGAGAGACAGAGAGAGAGAGAGAGAGAGAGGTTCACACAATCTCGCGGGGCAAACCCGATGAATGGACGCGCGCGGCTCCTCTTTCAGGCGGACAAAAAAAATGCATTTCCCATTAAACGAGCGTCGCTCGCAGTAGTACGTGAGTATTCAGTGCAGCGAGGCGCCTTGACGAGATCAGAGGGGGACAAGTGCTGGTGTACTTATTCTATACATTTACTTCAGATCGGGGACCGAAATCCGAAATTCGGTAGAGGAAGACGCGTGAATGAGCTTATTACACCGTTCGTTGTAAGCGCACGCGCCGAGAAAGTGAGAAGTTTCGGGAGTAAGTGACTAATACGCCATGCGGATCACGATTTTATGCGTTATATAGTCCTTTTTCGCTACAGGGAGAGGACTAAAGGAGTTTCTTGAAAGCGTCATGGTTAATATGGACTTTTCGATAAGTTTTAAGAGCTATAGTCCATCGACGCATTTGCGTGTAATATAGCCGCGCTGATAAATGAATGGACGGATTCACTCAGGTCGAAATGAATTCGTTTTAAAAGATAATAAAACATATAATGCGCGCCACGGGAAAGCTCGCGAGCGAGGTCCACGGGCGACTGCTGATATTGGCTTAATGCGAAACGGGATTTTTATGATTATTGTATGCGATTCGAAACATTTGCGATGGCTTTACTGGTGTTGTTTATGTTTTAGTGTATTATTGTTCGCTGAATCAGTTTATGCTGTCGTACTTTTTATTTTAAGTTTGGGAATATTTTAAATCTGGAATGATATTTTTTAATGATTGGATAATAAAGGCAAGATTTTTATATATTTTTTTAACTAAACGGATCAACATAAAGAAAGATTTTTATTTATATGTGCGAATAAACTGGAATACGTGCTCGAATCAAATGATGTAAAGTTTTATTGTTTCGAAACCTCTCTTTAATTTTTCAATTATCTGCGTTTTATTCATTTTCCCAGCTCTAAATTTCAAAGTACATTTTACATATATATGCATGCAAGAGCATGAAATAAAAGAAAAATCTCAACATACAATCAAATACACTCATAAACAATCAAACAGACAGTTTTCACGTTTGAATCAAGTAAAGTTTGAATGATATAGAATTTTCTATTTCAGCCAAAAATATAGCTGTCTATATTTGTTTAGCACATTGTTAACCCAAGTAACGAGTCCCAACGGGGAATCATCTACTTATTCTACCTAACCGCAAGTCCGCAAAATCCTCCATTCTGCAATTAACGAGCGGATCTTCTCGCTGTCTACGCGCGCATCGAGCTTCTAAGACTGCGAACAGTTCCGCGAGGGAAGAACCTTTTTCAACGGAAAAAAAAAAAGAAAAAGGAAAAGAAAGAAAACAGGCCCGCTAGTCCCGCGCAAAGCCCTCCTAATTACAACATTTGCCACTGGTTTCATTCCGCTTACCTCCGCGCGCGCGGTGCAGCAGCAGCAACGGCAGCCTCGCGATAATAAACCATCCGCGGCACTGCGCTGGCACTGTACTGTGCGCGCGCGCGCGTGCACCACTTTAGCTCGGCTCGCGCGCGCATTCCCTTTCATCCTCGCTGCCAGTTTCTTCTTCTCTCTCTCTTCCCCTAATAACACATACGCAAGCTTCAAGTCTCTCATTTGCATTCATTATTCTTTATGCTCCTTTCTCTGCAACCTCTCGAGCATTTCCTTCCCTTTAATCTCTCTCTCTCTCTCTCTCTCTCTCTCTCTCTCTCTCTCTCTCTCTCTCCATCTCTTACTGTGTCTCTCGTACCTTGGCTTCCTCGGTGCCATTCCTTCTCTTTCCTTATCTCGGAGCTCGCTAAAAATCTCGACTATCCACCAGGACGCATCTTGCAGTGCGCGCGGGAGCAAATGCAAGAAGTCGAGACGTATTATGTATACTTACGGCTGTTACTGCCTCCTCTCGCGCCCGTTTATTCACTGGTTTTTCCACGCTCTAGACCTTCGCTCAATGGCAGGAGTCACACACGCACACACACACGCACACATACACACACGCGCGCGTAGCGTTTGTTAATGGGGTTCGACGAATGGTTGGAGTAGTAGCGACTAATTATTGTCTTAACTGGATGCAAGATAGTGCAAGAAAGGTTCTTTAAGTTTTGATTAAGAGAGTAAGTTGTTAAATGGTCTTAGTCTATTTTTGAATGTTGCAAAATATGAATAGATATTTTATCACTCGTATAAGACTAGTTCTGAAACTCAACGAATAAAAAATCGCTCGGTTAAATCGTTGAAAAAAAAAAAAAATGGAAGAAATTGTAAACACAATGTTGAAATTGAAACCCACAGCTCACCTGATATAATACACAAATTTCAACTGTGAGCGTTAATTGTCCCCTCTATCAAAGTCAAACATTACTTTCCCAGTCGGTAGAAGTTAAGGGATTGTCTTAAAAGGACAAGAGCAGCAGCGGTAACAGCCGAAGCGGCAGGTGCAGGTGTACATACGGCAGTTAGCTGAAACGTGGCTTCGGCACGTACCAACCATATTACATATGTTCGCTCACTCGTGCTGGCGTTGTACCAGTATATACCGTATATACCAGTAGAAATAAGGCTGACCCGCCCAACCAGAGCAGCGGCAGCGGCAGCGGCGTGTTATCTGGCTACGGCTATGTGTCCTGGGTAAACACATAGGCCAGGACTTTGATGCGGCTACGAAGCATTTTCAGAGAGAGAGAGAGAGAGAGAGAGGAGTGTAACTCCACAGGCGAAGGCGGTGCTGCGAAAACATCCGGTTGTTGCACACACGAGCGAGAGCCAAGAGGTATATATACGAGGCGTCTTGAAGCTGCTCTCCTGCCTGCAGAGGGTGCGAGAGAGGCCTTTCTTGTCTTGTGCAGCGAAGAGGCGCTTGTTTACACGCGTAATTTTGGCTTTCCGAGCCTGGCCGGCTTGCTGTGTACGGACGTGGGTACCGTGTCTGTGTGTGTGTGTGTGTGTCTTCTGATTTTTAGTTGGATAAATTTTCGGGGCCGAGGGTATAAGGAGTGCGGTTGCTTTGTGCTGATGAACTTTTGGGGATGGATGAGTATGCTGGTTGTAGTTTAATTACGCGTTTAATCTGACATATACATTATTTTATGAATATATGCGGATATCTTGGGATCAGGAGGTTTTATAGTGTTAGCCTAGAATTATAATAATAGTGGTAATCTAAGTATGAAAATAAATACTTAAATCACCTTGTGAAAGATATACACAATTTTAATTTAATAACGTCTATTCTTTTGGTGTGACGACTTACTGATCTAAATTGATTCATATATTTGCTTATACTAAAGGACAAACTTTAGTGGATCGTTTAAAACCGTCATTTAACTTAAAACAAATTAGTACACGTAATAGGAAATCTCAGCATAAAATCAGTAAAAATATTATATAAAAATATAGTGCAATATATTAACAAATATTGCACATCAAATTTCCGTTACAGACACACAGAAAAAATATTGAAAAGAGATCTCGCAGAAAAGCCTTATACGCGGCGCATTATTTACACTCGTCGAAATTCAGCATCTCCGGACATGGAGACGCGTCAGCATAAAAAGTCTTTTGCCCTTCCATGCCTCGCTCTCTCAACAATAATCCCGCGAGAGAAATTCCAAAATCCAATCTTTATTCTGCAGAAATTTTCGTGTGTTTGCGCTACCATCTCGTCTGCGCATTTTCCATTCACTCCCAGTATATACATATATATACGTACACATACAAAGCGCATAAATACGAGTCAAGAAGGAAAAGGGGCAAACATAACGACAACAGAAGCTGAAAAGTCAAATAAGAAAGTATACAAGAAAAGGAACAAGCAAACGAGCGAGGCAAGCAGGAAGGCTGTTGCGAGCAAGCTCCACAGAGCCCAGGAATCTCGCAGCGCGACTCTATAGCTTGGAACCCCGTTGAAAAGGGACTCTGAGAAAGAGCGAGAGAGAGAGAGAGAGAGAGAGAGGAACTGCGAGAAAAGGCTAAAGAAAACCGGCGTCTGGGTTGTACTGTACAGAGTAATACGTGGCGCGTGTGCGCGCAGTTTAGCCCTGGTGCATGTGTCACAGAGAGAGAGAGAGAGAGAGAGAGAGAGAGAAAGAGAAAGAGAAAGAGCCAGAGAGAGAGTATATAGAGGTAACCGTCAGTACACGCGAGGACGCATGTAATATAAATGTTTCCATTTAATATCTTTACGGGGCGGCGAGCGAAAATGATGAGGTTTCCTGTTTTTAATAATGTAGCCAACAGCACCTGAACCTCGTAACTCTCACTCTATCTCTCCTTTCTCCATGCACTCTCTCTCTCTCTCTCTCTCTCTCTCGCTCTCTCTTTCCTCTATACTTCTCCACTATTTATATATATACGTGTATACATCTGCGCGAAGCGAGGTTTGTAAGCAGCCCAGACCCTCGTTCCTTTTGTTCTCCCTTTCGCACTCGTTTCATCTTTTATTTTGCTCGCCGTAGCTGCTTCTCGTCGAGCCTCGGCGAACAGCAAGACTAAGAACAAGAAGAAGCTGTTGCGCGTCCACCCCGCGTGTACATACACACAACCGCGGCTCCGCATTCTTTTTTCGCTCGAGGCAACATACGTGGGGGCGGGAGCGGGAGGGGGTGGCTTGGCTCGTCACACATTTCTTGGACGACGGGAGCGCGTGCGAGAAATCCGAGAAAGAGAGAGGAAAAGGGCAGCAGTAGCAGTAGCAGCCAGCGTATTGTGCTGCACTGGAGCATGTGTGTATAGGAGCCCCGCGGCTGCCGCTGCGAACTTGACTGTCGCGCTAAAAGTCGCCGTGATATACGGAGTGCGAAAAGAGATATGTTCGCTCACGCGCGGGCGAGGTGTCACGGTGTCAACCCTTTATACGCGGCTGACTCTGAACGATTTGTGAGCCTTGCTGGAATATTAGCCTAAGGTAACTGCTTACGTAAGTAATCAGGTGGTGTACGCGAGCTACTGACACGAGTGCCGTGCAGAAAATAGAATAGTATATTTTCCTGGAAGCGATGGTCGCTATGAGTGTGCTATTCTATTTGAATTCTAAGGATTTGCGTTTAACAAATTTAAAAGTTGGATGAACGGGTTGGTATAAAGGAGGAATTGAATGGATGATTTGTGCAGAGATAAAATAATATTGAATATAAGGGAATATAATGTATATATTGGTCTAACAATTTCTGCTTGCATGCGATTGTCGTTGAAAATATTTTTAAATTTAACAATTCTTACTATTCTATCAATATTTAAGTACAAAGTTTTGTAAATTTGAGTTTACATTGTAAAAAGAAGTTTTTAATATGAATAAATCTAGAATTAATTACATAATTATACGAGTATACAATAAGTAATTAATATAATTGACGTAATAAAAGCCAAGTTATTCGGCTTAGGAATCTACGCAATCTGACTGGAAAATCGGCATCTTTTAAGTACTTTGCACCCACTTGACGCTTCCATACCATAATTTTTCTGCAGGAACAAAGGCCGAGTTCTTCGTCACATACCTTACTCAAAGGTGGAATCCAAAATTTCAGAATTTTCCAGCAGAAAAGAGACCACACAGACCCTTCGCTTGGCGAAGCCGCTATTCGCGGCGCTATTCTACCATGAAGGAAGAAAAGGTGTAAAGACCAGAGTAATGAGCAAGAAAATGAAAGAAGAATTCTAATAGAATTTATACCTCAAAAGATAGCGTTGCTGCATTTTGTAAGACGCATTAATGAATTAATGAATCTGCTGTTATTAATTTTATAGAAATTAATTCTGGTTATATTATAAGAGTTGCTGTAAAATTTTAAATTTAAAATAATAAAATTTATATACAAAATTTGGATTAATCGTAATTTAACAAATTTTGAACAATGCACAGAAATTAATATAAGTGTATAGAACATTACTTCGATACTCGTGAAAGTGATACGCATTTTCGATCTCCCCTAACAAGCATCTGAACTGCCGAATTCTCAATAGCATCGCAAAGCAAAGAAAAACGTAAGTACCAAATTAAAAGCAATTCAATTAAACAAGTCAATGGGAAGGTATCCATGTCAGTTGCAACAAAGCATCCGAAAGCCCAATTCAAACAACATTAAATTTAAACGTGGCGCACAGAAGAGAAAAACTCCGCTGCAGAAGGAAAGAAAGGCGAGCTCGGAACAAAGGAGCTAGAGATAGAGAAAGAAAGAGAGAGAGAGAGAGAGAGAGAGAGAGTCCCAGAGCAGCAACGAGGCGAAAAGCTCGCGACACATCCAATGGATCCGAATGTCTCCCACGCGTCTAATCCCTTCCCCTCCGAGAATATCGGGCGCAGTCGAGTCCAGTCAGGCCGTGTCGTCGACGCATGTAACAGCAAAAGCAGCAAGTAGCACATGCTCGTTGTCCTGCAGGACGACGGAATTGCAGACGCGTGCAGCTACTGCAGCAGTGATACACGGCCGTTATGCCCCGTGGTACTGCGACATTCACGAGTGTGTGTCCTTCGAATCGGGGTTAGAGGCAGAAGAGAGAGAGAGAGAGAGAGAGAAGCAATAGGACCGTTTCTCATGGATATATATACGTGTGGAACAACACAATGGTGTGGTTTTCGGGAATTGAATGGACCCTATCGAAATTAAACGCTCGGTAAAGTGTGCGAGCGAACGTATAGGATGTATTAATTGATTGCTGTGGAGAGGTTTGTTTGCCGATTCTGACTTTTACAATGTCCGGATGTTTGAATTTTGCTGGGAATGTGCGATTATGTGCCGACCCGCGTATATAAGGGACGATTTTGGAGCACACCGTATACGTGGATGCATTGTCGTACACAGCATGGGTTACCTAATATAACATATGTTTATGAATCATTTGTCAGATATATTAATATTAATGATTCTTTGACTGATTGTTTCATCACGAGAATTCTGCTTAAATATGTTTTTACAATATTAAATTTTTTCACAGTCGAATCTTGATTTTTGATTATTTAGAAAATTAGAAGAAAATAATTATGTAAAGAAATGATTTGAAAATTGATGATTTTAGAGTTGAAATTGTGCGATATACATAAATTTTTATGTTCCTCATTAAAATAAAGTTCTTTTTTACACTCTTATATTTTCTTTATGCTACGCGTGATGTTATTAAGGTGATTAAATTGCATCGGGAGTATTTCCATTATAAGAGGGAGTGGCATAAAAAAGTAATAAGCTTATCATACAGTTTTTCGTAGAAATTAAAATTAACTCGTTGCTGCAGCACAATATCACTGCAGCTAGCATAAAATAAACTTTTTCAAGACAGAATATTTTTCTCATAAATATACTTCGTGCTAAGTTTGGATCTGAATTATTTTAATTATATTCTATACTATAATTTCATGAAGAGTCTGGCACATTTAGGTATAATTTTAATATTTATGGATATTAAAATTTTTTTATGTAAATATTTTCTCCGTATGCCCTGGACTTTAATTTACGCAATGATGCAACTAAAATTTCATATGACTGTATAACCATCTAGATTCAATAATAAATGATATATTACGACTTCAATTCTCAATAACAGCATTACAAAACACAAATATAACTTATCCTCCTCCAATACAACAGATCGATCATTTCCAATTGCAACGGCGACTTCTCTAATACAAGTATCCAAAAATGCGTAAAATGAAACTTATATCCCCTCTTTGCCTCGCACGTGTGCGGCGCACAATGCGCGCATCAAAGCGTAGAGAATAGTAGCGCGAAAGCGATCCGACAAAAGTATATCAACAGATATATAATAATAGCGCGGATCACTCATAATACCTAGTAGATATATATAGAAACGAAATACGCCGCGAAGCAAGACGTGCCAGGGGGAGAAAAACACAATCAACGTTTCCCGCGCCGGGAATAATCGCCGCTCGTCGCACGCGATAATACGAGGCGTTTCCATCCCCCCCCCCCCACACACACGCACCGTATCACAATTGTCGATTCGGCCGTATAACCTCAAAATTTTCCGCATACCAAAGTCGACGCGTCTCTCTGCCTTGGACGCCATTGGCCAGATTGCATCGCGACGTGAGTGTTGTGCCTTCATGCGGCCTATGTACGGACAAGGACGGAAAGTTGCACGTGCAGTGCGCTATGTTACGTGGAAATTAGTGTGCGAGAGAGGGAGAGAAAACCGGAGAAAACGCACCCCACACGGAACACACATAGAGCATATATATATAGTACGCGGGCGCCCGTAAGCACAATGGCAATTGTGAGACAGAGAGAGAAGCGCAAGCGCGAGGTAACGCTACATAATGGCGGCGGCATTATAAATGAGAGAACGTCTGCAACTAATTTGGACCAAGGCGCATAACGACCCCGGCAGCAACGCACTACTGCTATAACTCTCGCTTCGAGGCCTCCGCAGTTCTCTCTCTCTCTCTCTCTCTCTCTCTCTCTCTCTCTCTCTCTCCCGCACACACCCCATCCCCCTTCTTTTGCTTTTATAGACATGCAACGACGTATACGTGGTAAATGTTTGGTATGGTCTATAATTTCGAATTGGACGGATACAAAGATTGTTTTACTTTTGGTATGATTCCGAATATATTACAAAAAGCAGTGATCGATTGATGAACTATGACGGATCATAATATTTATAAAAAAATAAATTCCACAAAGTAAGCGCTGATTATTATTTTTTCACACAGTATCTATTAATACTGCAAATGATGGTTTTTGATAACAATAGCTCCTTATCTAAAAACAAAAATTTCTGTTTAAAAACTGTAAAATTCATCGGAAAACGATGAAAAATAGAGGTACATTTCAAAATCCTATTCTGTAACGCATACCTGCGAGAGTTAAAAAACTCGACAGCTATTCGAGAAATTCGACCTAGCAATTTTATGGAATCCTCGACATACATGATTCCACATACTATATACCACCATATATATATACACACAGCGCGAGCGACCGAATCGCTTTGTGCAGTGCACAGGAGCGAGAGAGAGAGAGAGAGTCCAACCCCCTACGCGTTTATATGTACGTTTTGCCGTGTGCTTATATAATGTGGTACGTGTGTACGTATGCGTACAATGTGTAGTCGGTTGTTCGGTGGGTTGCACACAGGAACGTTTCTGTGCCAGCGCCGCCGCCGTCGCCGCTACTACACGAATGCGAATCGCACGCGCCGACGCCGGTAAACGATTGTTGCAGCCAGCCTAGCTCGCGCGCCGCACGAGTATATACAACGTAGCCGAAGAAGAGTAGGCGGGCAAAATCGGGAGGATGAGGGATGGACGCGAAATTTGGCTTATAAACCGATTGTAAAACGGAACGCGTATAGTTTCAACGTATATAGCGAGGGTTGGCCTCTTGCCCTGTGTATAACATTTTGATTTTTCGGCTTTGGCTTATTTATGAATTACGGTTATTTCGGCTTTTTTGGCGAGGCTTTTCGTCCGCACTGAATGAATGATGAATTCGCTATGGAATGCCACGGTTGTCTTTTGCTTCTATTGTAAAATCCCGAATGGTAGTAAAGCAATTGATTTAGTTTCCAATGTTCCTAATAGTTTTGCGTGGAAATCGATTGGATTGCTCATGAAATATTGTTACTATTTAAGCAGTCTAGAATAGCATATTCTTTTTCAGTAAAAATTACATTCATAATGTGTTTGAAGGCTAAAATTTATAAAAATAAGTGTAACAATGTAATAAGGAATAAAAATAAAAGGCTCTTAATTACAGTTTAACAACTATACCCGTAGAACAAACTCTTAATCATTCTTAAGTAATTCTAGGAAAAAGTAAAATCTTAAGACATCCCTAGCTCACAGTTAAATAAGTCACAAATTCATTGGGTGACACAGTCGATTTCCAAGTAGCTACACAAAAAAATGGGAGGGAGTAAAAAAATAGAGAAAGCAAAGAAAAAGCGTCTAGAGAAAGAAAGCAAATACAGCATATATATATATATATATATATATATAGGGGAAAGGGAGAAACAGAGAGAGAGGGCCGACTTCCTCGACTTCTTTCCGGAGGGCAAAGCTTCGGACTTGGAGTGTCCGCGTGTGCTGCAGGTCGTATCAGTCCTCGTTTAAGAATCGAAAACAAGAGGATCAGCGGACGTGCACACCGTCTTTCCTTTTTCTCCCTCCCTCTCTCTCTCTCTCTCTCTCTCTCACTCCTCCAAGTTCAACGCTACACTGTTCCTTCTCCCTTTTTTTCTTCCTCCTCCTCCTTCAAAGCCTCGCGCAGTTCCATACACTTCTTCTCGAGTTCTGTATCTTTTTCTTCTCGCGCGCGGCACACACACAAACGCGCATATATACTACACACACAGAGACCGGTCACTGGTATATACGTCCGGTTGGGAATCAGTGCGATCTAGTGGCAGCGACAGAAGCCGGCGCTCGCCCGCCGCGCCGACGTAGACGGAGAAAAAGAGCCGCAGATAAGACGATGGACGACCGTGGGGAAAGTGTTAACCACCTCGGGCTATTTGGATCGAACGATGTGTTTTCTAGCCTTCGGGATTTACTTTGGGATTCCTATCTTTCGCTTTTTTTACGAGTTTCCCCCTCCCCCTTTCAGTTTTTTCTTTTTCCGCGAAATAAGGAGGTTAATTTGAAAATTTTTATCTGCTGTAGTTGGATTGGATTGCTGTTTTATTGGCTTTATTAGCTGTGACGATACACGGATTTAATGTATATACAAACAAATCTTATTAATTGAACAGATTTGATATAGTGAAATTTTTGTAACACTATGAAAGAACCGTATTCGAAAATTAATTAAAAAATTTACGCATTCTTTTTCTTCATAGTTTGCATTGTAAACAATGCTCAACGGTTTTCCCACTATCGTTATACATTTGAACAATAATGACGAGTCACAATAAATGAGAAAGAAGGTAAATTCCAGCAGTTTTTACATGTCGTATATATACATGCATAGCATCGTTCTTGCTGCAGAGTTAAACTTTCGCACAAAGAGCCTCGTTAAAATTTTCGCGCAAAAAAGATCTTTTTGTTACGATACATCGGTGCGAGCTCGGGTGTGTAGCCGGCGGCCCAAACTTGCGCTCCGTGGATAGTGAACGCCGTTGCGCGGACACAAATCCGCACCGGGGACTCTCTAGCGCGCTGCGCTCGCTCGCTCCAAAAGCCGGAAGGCCTTTTCGCGATTCACGAAAAAAGAAAGTGAGAAGAGTAGGAGGAGTATGCGACAGATAGTGAGAGGAAGAGAGAGAGAGAGAGAGAGAGAGAGAAAGGGAGAGAGCTCCTTTTCCTGTCAACGGCTAACGAGATCCGCCCCATACAGAGTTTTCGCGTCGTGCGCCAGCACCACCTACTGTGCCTCGTGGCACAAGCTAAACAGCCGATGAGAGCTGAATTATGGGCGCGCGCTGTTGCTGCTGCTGCTGCTGGACAAAAAAGAGAGAGAGAGAGAGAGTGGGAGTGGTCTGTCTCCTCTTCCTCCTTTGCATGCGATTTCTCGGGCGCACGAAGCGCTTAGGATAATATTTTTCTTTTGATTTTTGAGACTCTTTGCCGTGCGGCCCCGGCTTTTACCGGGGTTATGGGGATCGCGCTTCTTATATGTATCGGGGTGTTATTTACTGGGAAGCACAGCTGGTCTGCCTGTATACTGTATATAGGATATAGCGAGAGGAGGAATCGTTCGATATTTTTGTAAGAGCTGCTGCACGAGGATTTTTATATGCCACGGGACACGTGAAAGCTTTTGTGCTTACCACGCAGATTGCAGAATAAATATATACTTTATATATATCTCGGGAAAAATGCGATTTCAATCATATAGTTTATACTGCAGTGCTATTTGAAATTCTTCGTGTGCATTCTTCATAGAATGTGATTTTAGAAGAGTTTGTTTTTTTCTTTGTGTTATTACTCGCTCGAATATCGATTTATTACTTGAATTGGACTGTGAAAAAAGAAATCGGTTATTTACTTAAGAAAACTGCGGAATGCAATAGAATCTTCAAAAGTAAATATTGATAAAATATATTTTGCCCAACTTCATTACCGTACCTAAAAACCACAACAGAAGTTCATCAAAGAATCTCATTAAGTCTGCGCAATTATAAACAAGAAAGTATAGAAAAACTCCAGACTGCCAAAAGCAGCAGTGCGAATAAGGTATATATGCGCATACAAGGGACAGACGTGGAGCAGCGAGGGTAAGGCAAAGGAAAGCAGTGGGCATAAAGAGGTCCAAGTCGGATATTTAGGAGTCGCCTGCGTGCTCCGCGCGAATGTCGGCTTCTCGCTCTCAGCCCTTTATATCCTCGGGGACTCTCGCCCACACACACACACACACACACACCACACATATACACACAAGCGCGTGGAAACTCCCCGATGCTCGGCGCATATTTTTCCTCGATGCGGTCAGCCTCAAAGGGAAAACGACTGAACCAAGATCGCAAGCTCTCTCTCTCTCTCTCTCTCTCTATCCTCGAGAGCATCTCGCAACAGTTTTTGGATCCCGGCCAGACACGTACAGGATTCCAAGGCTCTCGATGGCAACTGCGAGAAAGCAAAAGGATGTGAAGTGCGCAGGAACTAGTGGAGCAAACGAGTTTCGGTATAGTGGACGAGAAAGTGAAATTAAGTGGACTCTTCTGCTCTTGTTGCTTTTTAAGTAAGCTAAGCGAACTAAGGATAATAAAATTATGGTCCAGTCTTGAAACAGAGAATAATCTTGAGAATCATCTACTACATGATATTCGAATTAGGAAAAGTGATTATACCTGTGACTACCAAAATAGTTATCTTTAATCGCTTTTTAGACAATTTCATTTACAGATGTATATGATATTATGGTCACACCATAATTTAAAATCTTTATTTAAAATCCAGTTCTGCATTATTAAATGTTCATAGTGCAAAACTCGATACAAAAATCTTTACATCATAATGCTCATTTACCATTACAAAGTCAACGCTATTTAGTTTCGAAATTAATATGTAACATTTTAGTTGTACCGATTTCCAACAAATATATTTAGTGAGAATTAAGTTCCAGGTGTGAAATGAATCCAAAAGCCCAACAATAGCTAATTAAACAATTTTCTCATTTGTATAATTCGGGTAAAATCTCTGAAACTGGCTAAATGAGGAGGGAGGAGCGCTCAGGAAGTAGACAGACAGATAGCCGCAGACGCGGGGGTGGACCGGAGAAAAAGAGCTGCAGAGTCCGCGAGTATACGCGCGCGGCGCGGGGTGGAAAAGGCGAGATGGAATATAAGCGTCCAGTGGCAGAGCCAACGGGGAAGAAACGGAAGTCCAGTCTGGTAAGCTGGCGAAATGCTCGCGGACAGGACGAGAACGAGAAAGATAGTGCTGTCGAGTGAAGTAGAGAGAGAGAGAGAGAGAGAGAACGAGAGAGAGAAAGGGAATAAGAGCTTTCGACAACGTGAAAAAGGACTTGTATATATAGGCTACAGGAGAAAAAATCTATTCCGTCGCTGTTTGTCATCCTGGCCGTTATTTCGTCGGTAGTCTGCTCCGCTTTTTCGGTAACTATACGGAGAAGATTGGCAGACTCTTTTGCGGCCAATCCCTTCACTGGTCTTGAACACTGAATTTTCGGTATATTGTAGTTCAGATGTATCATGAACTTCTATCTAAGAATTAATAAATAAATCTTACTAAATTTATTAATTTTCATTTTCAGTTATATTATTAAGAAAACATTATTTATTAGCAAGAATAATACTGTATCATACATTAGTTGAATATTTACATTACTGCTGAAATTGAATTACTTTTACCAACTATTTACTAGTTGAATTAGATAATATATTCTGTGGTACATGGTTTAAATTAATATAATGATGCACAAAATGAAATCAAAAACCTATACCCTAATTATTTTTTATAAAATATTATTACTATTCCTGTTGCAGTGCGACCTACAAAACATATTTCATCGCACTCATAGATAAAAATAAGTATGAAAGTTGACCTGAAAAATTGAGAAAATTAAAAGAAGTTTTCATCTCCCAAAAACATGATTAAAATTATGATGGTAAATCTCTTGAAAGAGACACTTCGCACAATTCTTTGTCTTCTATCGAGGATCCAAATTAAATATCATTTCAAAACCTATGCATCCAGACTATATCAGATCCACGACCGCCCCCTTTTAATCAATTTTTTTCAGGAGTAAACTAATTTCCATAAAATCACCCCCCGAATTTTTTAGTTAAAAGGGTTTGTATTTTGGCATCAAACATGGAGGTAAATTAAAGATCTGATTAAAAGGTATCGATTCTTTTCAAGGTGGTTCTGCGTCCAGCTGAAAGTGAAGCAAATATAAATTCTAAATAAAGATGACTTTTTTCAAAAAATTTATTTTGTGATAAATGCTTGAAATGGGAGTGGCTCTGAATAGAGTGTAGTCTGAATCGATATCTTTCAATCAGATCTTTAGATTTTCAGCTGAAAATTTTAGGGGGTGATTTCCTCGAAATTTGTTTACTCCTAAAAACTTGAGTAAAAGAAGGCGGCTCTGAATCTCATATAGTCTGGATACACAATTATTAGAATGATCTTTTAATTGGATCCTCATAAGGGGCCGAACAATTGTGCAAAGGGTCTCTTTCAAATCATTTACCATCATAATTGTCATGAAAGCTTCATCATTAATTTTCTTAACTTACCCTTGACTTAAAGAGGTCAATTTAATTTTGAAATTGCATATTTTTTACGCTCTTTACAATGAAATATATTTCGGAAACCATTTCAAATAGGCTAAATTCCTTACAGTCGTTCGTATCCAGTTTACATCATTACAGCGTACATCATTAATTTGACCAAAAAAAAAGGACAGACCGGAAAACCTGTCAAACTTAATAATTACCTCAATATATATCTTTCAGCAAGTATTAGGCAGCGTAAAATACACCTCAACTCTATACCCCTATCCTTTCACCCCACACCTACTCTCACCACCTCCTTCTTCCCTTCAAGTGCACGAGTCAACACAAGTACCTACCACCGCCTGCGCCTTCAGCAGAACTTTGGAGAAAGTCGAGAAGAGAGACTCCCATGTCTCACGAAGAAAGAAGGACAAACTGCTCCGACAAAAAGTCACCCCTCTTTCTCTTGGGGATATATTTAACGCGTCTTTCCTCTTCCCTCCCTATCTCGCTCTTCTTCTTTCGCGTGCACGTTGCATCGAGCACGTCCAATCATGCCGCGAGACAATGGGTCGAGCGCGAACAATGCCCTCCACCCATCCGAGCTGCTCTCGGAACGTGAGCAGTGCACAGGAGAGCGCGAGGAACGCCGGTGTTTATGGCAGAATCGCTCTTCCATGAAAAATCATCCCCCGTAATTAACACGACTGCTCTCTCTCTCTCTCTCTCTCTCTCTTTCTCTTGGGTTCTCCACAAGTCATATTTTCTGTCTAGGTCGCGCGAGTGTCACGTGATTGTACGTGTAGATATCCGCGCTTTCTTCGATTTTCGATGTATTACGTTTTCAATATTAAAATTTATTAGGTGCTGACGAATTCTAACGTGCTCTCTTGAAAATGTAAGCATGCAGGTGAAAGGGGCGATAGGCTGCACTTGTTGGAGCCTTTATTAAGGTTCCCCTATAAACCGCAACGTGAAATGTGATGTCAATATATGTTACATTCTGTATTACGAAACAAAATTACGGATTTTGATGGAGATCAAGTGCAAAAATGCAAAAAATGCAAAGAACTTCATTATGCAAAGTCAATAATAAAATTAGGATAATTAATTTAGTACTATATTTCTTGAAATAAAAGTGAAGTATTTACTATACGGATATATTAATAAAATTGCAAAAATATAAAAGTTTAAAATGTCGATTTTTTTTTCTCCGTTCACAAATCCATCAATTGAAAGCGGCTTTCGAGATAAATTCAATTCTGATCTTTGCCTGCAAAAAAATCAAACGTTTTTTCTCCAGCCAGATGTTAATTTACTCGTCCTTCACGATACATAATCCTGACGTGCATCGTAGGTATATACACATGTACGATTGGGGTACGCAATATCGGGAGGGGTTGGGTTGGTTGTTGCTGAATTTTCGAGTACCCGCGCGCGTCGAGCATCTCTCTCCCTCCCCTCCCCGCGCTTCCCTTTTGGTGTTCAGCCGAGCGTTTCATCGAGTCGAATAATAATTCGTTACGGTTATATAAACATTCGATGTATATATGGGTAGTATTGCACGTGCTCTTCGACGCAAGTGATTTATGGAGATTTTTATTGGACGGATTGATCCTGGTTTTATTTGCTTATGCCCCGCACAGCTGATCGCGCGGAAACTATTACTTAGAATGATGGTACACGCACGATTCAAGTCTGTAGATGCGTGAACTACACGCTTAGTAATTGCATTAGATACGCGACAATATTGTTTTGCGTGAAATATCCATCTTATGATTATATATACTCTTATAACGTTCGGATATGTGTGCTTGACATTGACGCGTAGAGTAAAGAAATTTAATGTACTTGGAGAAAATAATAATTAATAAATCATGGTGAATTGAAATTAAAGAAAACAAACCTATTGTAATCTAGGGATCAGCCGTGAAAATATTTTCTGTATAAAATGCCGCCATATCTAGAATGTTAGAAACCGCTCGATTTCAAAGCTAAATCTTCAGTAGAAAGCTAACTTCCCGACCAGCTCGTCGCACAAAAGTTCTCTCGCGATCCTCATCAAATCACGTCGAAGTATTCATTTACGAAATCGCGCTGTAACGAAAACGGCCTTATATAGCGGGTCGCGAGTCGCGAATTCCCGGACAAGCCGGAATCCTTTTCCGACTCGACATAGACGACCTGCACACACACACACATATACACACACATAGACGCGCAATGTGCACGAGCGCTCGACAGAGAGAAAGAGCAGAGTCCACGACCGCATATATGGAACATGGAAAAGTCGCCCGAAGGTATATAAGCCTGCAGAGAGCGCGCATATGAAATACGTCGCGTACACCGAGATCCTCGAATTCCCGCGTGCCCGAGTTTAAAACGCGCGGCGGCGGCGGCGGCGGCGGTAGTAGTGAAACGACGCCAGACTGTTGCGCGCCGCGCGCATTAAATTTGACGTTGGTGGAAGCGGAAAAAATGCCCTGTCAAATGGGTGAGGGGGGACAGGTTGTATTATAGCGCTGGAAAATGGAACGCCCGCGCGCTTGTGATGAACCGAGTACTTATCATTTTTCGCGACATTCATTTATTTCGTACTTTTTCTCGCTTATTTTCATTCTTGTTTTTTTTTTCTGCATACCGCTACAATTTTAAGTAACAATCGTCTTTTTTATTTTAATTAATTATTTAATTAAAACTATTTCAACTTTAATACGAAATGTTGAATTAGAGTAATATTTGTTAGTTATACATTTAACAGCAATATGATACAATTTGTACAGTTTCCCCGGTAAATGAGGTAAAATACGTTCACGCAGACTTATTTTTCATGAGAACCAAAAGCATATCGCCCAATCATGGCTCGCAACTCGTAAAACACATTTTTCAGCATCGTCTACAAATACTTAAAAATTATCCAACGAGCGCAACACATGCTCAAGCACTACAGCGCTCACCGCGCTTGAAAACAGTGAGACTGTAAAATTCTGACTGATTCCAATCTCTCTCACTCTCTCATTCTCTCCTCTCACTCCGTCTATCTTCCAGCTTCTCGCTTCCATCCGTCCCTCTCTCGCGCGCGCACAACCGTCCTATCTATTTCACGTCGCGGCACACACACGTACGCGCACCCACTATATACTCACAGACACATGCATATGTAAAATGCGGCATGCGGCTACGCAAATGGCATGCGGGATCCGTCAGGGGCATTCAAATATACAGAGTCGTATTATTTATGAGCGCGCGCGTACGGCTTTATGTATGTATAGGTATACAGGGAGGCTGGCTGTGTGCGCCAGTGGTCGCGGATTCAGCTCGTCGCGAAAAATGAGTGCGCGTTTCAGCGATGCTGCGGAGGAGAGAGAGAGAGAGAGAGAGAGAGTGGGAGAGGAGAGAAGAGAGCTCGTATGTTCGGCACGCCAACATAACTGAGTGAAGGAGACAGAGACTGAGGGAGAGAGAGGAGAGTTACGTCTATCACGTATGTAGACGATTCCGGGCGCTTGAGTGAAAGAGTGAATGAGCGAGGATAAGAAAATAAATGGGTGGGAAAGTGAGGACGGCGATGTATGCGACTAGTTTGAGGATCTTGGAATTCCGATTTTAGGGATTAACTTTATGCATTCGCGTGAGTTCGAAGGTTAAAAAATATCTGAGCTGTGAAAATTTGAAGAATAGAAATTCTAAGTAATTGATAGAGATAGCATTTAAAATGATCATTATACTGAAAACCGGTAGAAACACCTAATTTTAATTAGTCGTACATGCACTTTTTAGAATTTCATCAATTAAAATGTATTACTTGTTAAATTTAAATCAACATAATGAACATCGTGCTCCAGTTAAAATAAGGTACACAATATAATGACTATATATTATGCAGTATATGTTAAGAATTTCACTCATTAAAAAATACATCGTTTTTTTTAAATAATGAATATGCCATTTGCACTCATATAAAAATTAAATGTTGGTGAGTATAACTATTTCATTACCGGCTTTGCTCTTTTAAACAATAAGCTTTAAAAGGTATATGCTGTTATTTAAAAAAATAATAGCTAGAAAAAAGTGACACCACAATTAGTGACACTTACAGCTTATAAAGTTAATTATAATTATATATTTTAGATATTTTTTGGAATTAAAATCCATATTCCATTTAAAGTTTTAATATTTAACAAAACTTGTCCATAACTTAAAAGTAATTCAAGAAATTTTTTTATTGTTTGCAATGCTATCTGGTTCCATTGCAAATATTTTTTTTACACACGCTACAATACAGTATCGTAAAAATTACGACGATCACTTCGCGGTGTGGGAAAAGAAGTTGGAGAGAAAAAAAGCGCGCGCACGCAATAAAAAAAGAAAAAAAGTTGTAGAAAGATCGGAGAGGAGGGAAGCGAGTACAGAGAGGAAGAGGAGGATGAAAGCACAAGAGACAGACGGACGGCGAGATAGAAAAACGAGAGGGAGCAGAGAGAGAGAGAGAGAGAGAGAGAGAGGGGTACACACAGAGAGAAAAGAAGAAGGTTTCGTCGACGCTTAGCGACGTGCAAATAAATATCGTCACGCGCGAGAGGGCGATTCGCTTAAAAGGTCGCATCTTTTGACACGGGAGTATCTCATCCTCTCCCTCTTCCTTCTTTTTGCGGTGCCCATTTCATTCTTTTACTGCTCATTCGCCCCACCTCTTTTTTTCCGTCGCGCTTAGTCGTTTGCTTTTTATTTATCCCCACGTGCCGTTTTGTTTTCTGACGTTCGCTCAGCGCGGCCTCCTTTTGTTCCTCTCTTTTTTTTTCGCTCTCTCTCTCTCTCTCGCTCTCTCCGGAGCAGTCCCCGCGCGCTAACGTCGACGTCGGCACGCACGCACGCACACACGCGATTAATTTGAATGCTTAATGATTTTAGAGGCTCATTATTCAAGTACGACGCCCCCATAACTCAAATGGCTCGAGTGTATATTTCATATTAAGCTCTTTTCGGCCCCGAAATCGCTAGAAAAATCGAATGTGCACTTAGAGAGCGTCTTTCAAGCCCTTCAGTCTAAATATCTGCCTACGTGTATATATTTTTTACCTCGACATTGTCATTCATTAATTGAACTTAAATTCTTACAAGACGCTATAGACTTTATAGCAAACCGCGAGCAATCGTACACTTTCGCCCACTTCATCGATAGTTGGAAGCGTTGCTTTTAGCGAGATGAATTCTTTTTCGCATGGAAAAAAAAACTCACTCGCTCGGTCTCTCTGTGTGCCCCAGTTGCGTTTAATTGCGCAAATACAAGGAGCGGAACGCATGCGAAGTTACGCCGGGGCACGCGAGAGAGTATTTTCCGGTATTTGCTTGACTCGCGCGCATGGGACCGCCCTGGCGTTTCATTTCGAGAGTCTGGCTGCAGCTGCACTATAGGCGGGAGCTGCACACTACGCCCGCCACCGAGAGTTCAGGCTCTCTCGTGCGGTTTGCCTAAGTCGTGCCGGAGTGCAACGAGTGCCGCGCGCACACGTACACACTGTGTGTGACGCTCAAATTTATTAAACGCTGCGGCTTTAATTATAATATTGGATGTGCTGCTGCCACTGAAATTCATGTTGGCTTCTGAATCGAACGGTTTGTTTCGCAGTTGGTTTGGAACTAAGGGATTGTACGATGGAACAGGCAGTTTTTCTATTTTGGTCGAATAAAATAACTGTGGATGCGAATTGTTTTGTGTATTTTTTATAGACTAATTAAGGCTCGGGAAAGAGTGATTCCAGCTTTTAATTTCTCAAGTATAGGCGGGTGTTTTTGAAGCGACTTTTTACTCATGCCACATTCATTGTATGCTTGGTTGTAGCACTGAAGTCAAGTTTGGTGCTCCAGTTTCGCTGAAAAATTAAACTTGTAACACCAAAAACGCATCTGTAATTCAAGTTGTAAACTATATGTTTTTTATTAAACGCACGCACTTTAAACTTGACTATTGCGGATTAAAATGCCGCACAACGTATTTCTACAAAACGCTATAAAAGCGTTTAATTACATTAAATTTTATAATACAGCATTTGAGAGAAAAGAGCAATTGCGACCTTCCCCAATGAAAGCCAGAATTCTGACGATTCACGTCACCAATAACTCGCCGCGACTCAACAATTTCTTTTTTCGCACCCACATAGTACAGGACTCGTGTGGCAAACGCTTTCCTGCATCAGGCAGGACGCGTTCGGCAATATAAGCTTTCCCTCGTACTCTCTCTCTCTCTCTCTCTCTCTCTCTCCCTCTCTCTCGCTCTAACGCTTATATACGCGCGTGCATCTGCAAGTGTGGCCGAACGGATGAATCTCCATCCATTGGCCTGTCAGGCAGGGAAAATTTCAATAAGCCAATTCGGATAATGGATCGGCACGCGCTCTCAGCTCCGCTTCTGTATAGCGCACACATATGTACACGTGCGCGCGACGCACAACGGGGGGAAAGGGGATCGACGAGCGCCACTTATTCGAGAGAGAGAGAGAGAAAGCATATAGTAGCGCGAATCCTTCGGCTTTTGCTGCAGGGGCCATTGTGTGTGTATGTAGTTCTCGTATATATAGGAGAGCGAGAGGAGAGTCATTGTCGATCCGCCTGGCGAGAGAGATGGAGACAGATCGCTCGCTGCAAAGATGGACGAGGCGAATAAGGAGAGGATACGGTATATACGCGAGTCGAGGCGCAATGCACGGGCAAGAGTTAAGGCGGCTCATTTGTTTATTAGTTTTTAAGGTATATGGGATGCTGCTCGTTTTTCGAGAGACGGTGCGCTCAGCTATTTGCTGATCGAATTGGCTATACTCGCTTGCTTGCACTTTCCGAAATTTCAATCGAGTTACGGAAGTGTTACGCGCGCCTTTTATATTGTATCATTATTTTTGCGGTATTAAAAATATTATATAAAGTATTAATACATTTTTTTAAATATTTTAAAAGGTTAAACAATAAATGCTTTGTAATCGGTATAAAAGCGATAAAACACATAAAACGTAAAGAGTCATAAAATTATTAATGTTTTATCGATCCAAAATAGACATATAGCGCTCGTAAAACCATTATCGGTAACTTTTCCACTCCCATAATGGTCGCTCCATTTTATTGGAGTTTTTGTCGACTTTAATTAATTGCAGTTTCATTATTTTTCATTTGAAAATGTTAACGAAAGAATTAATGATATATGTACAGTTAAGTTACAAAGTTTAGCGGTATAAAAAAAAAGAAGAAAATTTTATTATCTTATTCCATTAATGAAATTGTTTAAAATTCACTAAATTTTGCAGACATAGCGACTGTTTCGTGCAACAAGTTTCATTAAAATCATATAAAAGTCATTGGTTCGTAAAAAAAGATTAACATGTAAACTTTGTTCGCAACATTTATATACTGTATTTAACTTATAACTATAATACGATACCATTCGCGTAAGCACCTGCCATCTACGTCTTGGCAATAAACCTATTAATAGCAACTCGATACTAAGTTCATTTCGTGTACGCACTTATACTATAACGTATTATTAGCACATAGTTGAATCACGCACTTTTCCGACTATAGATGTATTAAGATTAGCCTTTGAAATAGTTTTTCATATTAACAAATAACTTTTATATTTGAATTTGAGAGTAAAAGTATGGTAAAATTTGGTAGTGTCTTACTATATCGGACAGCGTATATACTCGAATATTATTAACCGGCACATTATTAGATTCATAATGAGTTTCGTTTATGCATGGGGGACATCGCGGCGACTCCAAATGAAAGTCGTACAAAAATTAAAATACAAACGAGAATTGAGTGTCCGCGTAAGAAAAAGTCCATGGCCGTAGTGCGGGAAGTGGCACTTTTTTCCTTCCCCACTTAAACAGAAGGGGGCGTTTAGAATAGCGTTAAAAGCGAAAGAAAAACGAGAGAGAAAGAGGAACAAATCGAGGAGGCTGACACGGACAAAACGAATGCTCGAGTATGAAATTGCTCTACGAGCTGCTCGCGACACGCGCCATATATACGCAGGGGTCTTTAACGAAAATTTGCCATAGAACGGTGGAGAAAGCGTAATTAAAAAGTCTATCGTAGCGCAATGAAGGCCAACCCCATTCAGTGCCAGTTATACTCGACCGCAAATTAGCCACCGGTGTGCCATCCCATTAGAATAATGATTGCATATTTGCAAATTGCGGGTGTCATACTTCTGGGCTTCGAAGGTGGCGAGCGCGCCTGTAACACAAGCGCTGCACCCTGTTCTCTCTTATTCTTTTTGGCGGCTCTCTTGTGCTATACGAAAATCTAATTAGAACTTGTCAGCGCGACGCTCGACACGATAATGATCCATGGCCCGCGATGATAAATGCGTGATAATTATATAATATAGCTGAGCCGTGCGATGTATAGCCGCGGCGGCGGTAATTTACTCGTGATTAAAGTGCGATGGGTACTTTGGCTTTTTCATTAGCGCGCTTATACAGCCGCTGCTTGTTTCGCCCCGCTAATCGTGCGAGTAAGTGGCCGAGGCAGACGTTTGCGGTATAGTAGTGGCTCCTTTTCTTTGCAAGCTTTCGACCTTCGTGATCATCCTGTTTGCGCGGACGTGGAATTCTTTTCAGATGCGTATTCATGCATTTTGAGGTATTCATTTTGCGTGTTTTTCAATTTATGCATCGTGGGATTGAAATGTTTTTGTAAGTGAAAAGAGATTGAAAGATTATTAAAAAATTTTATTTTACTAATGGCAGTGAATAAATAGGTTTGTATTTGTAATTTTGATTTTTATGTAAAGAAATTTAAAAAGAAACAGTAAAACACTAGTACAACCGTCTATAGATAACAGCTTGGCCTTTAAAGTAATCCTTTTCTCAGTAAGATTTTGAAAAAATGAACGCAGTCACACACAATTAGCACACTATATTTACATGGTTTTAAGTGCCATTATTTGCAAGAAGTTGGCGCGATATTTGCGTATTTGCTAATTGACCTAAAGACGTATAATCCTAAATGAGAAAAGTATTTTCAAAAGTGCTCGCTCTAATTTACATGCATAATTAATCATGTGAAAATTCAATTCCAATTCTCGTGACCCATTTTCTCACCAAATCCTACAATCCAAACTAAAAGAGAGCGAACCGCGCATAATCCCACAGTATCCTGCGTCAACTAATCACCGACGGTAATGTCGACCTGTCTTCAAACACAGAAAAAAGAAACAACTAAAGTTCTCGACTAAACGAAAGCTAATAGGAAATAGGAAATGCAGCTCACGGTACGCGTAACACACACACACACACACAAATTAAGCAAAACTAGAGAAAAAGCAAAGAATGCACCGGAAACCGATCGACCAACTGTTCTATGCGCCGCTTTCTCATTTTTTTCCCTCTCCTGCTATGCAGCAGTCTTCGCCCCTACGCGCAGTCGTGCACGCGCCCGACCAACTGTTGACAACAGTCACGGCTTGTCACCGGGATGTATAAGTGGATAAACACAGAGAAAGAATAGGACAGAGAGGGAGAGAGAGAGAGAGAGGAAAACTACTGGGCCGCGTGCCTATGCTGCACCAGACGCGTTAAATGCTAATTGTCGCGATGCTTATCTTTTTGACGTTATTTACCGGTCATTGCGCCGTTACCGCCTCGCCAATTATAAGCTTTTATATACATATACACCGGGGAACTATAGACTTCTTTTTTTGTTCCTTTGGCCATCAGAGTGTTCCGGAAAACGAGGAATGTTCACGAACCGCGAAGTAGCAGTGTCCACAGTTCCTGTTTTACATGTGACTAACACATCACGACAAAATATGCACGTGAATGCGTTTAGTGCGTGGATTTCAATGTGCTTTGAATGCCACGTTGCTACTGCGACATTATTAAATGATTTCTTTTTTGATAATTTCTGTTCATTGATATATCATATGTTTGATAATGTCTGTAAAATATACGAGCAGTATCGTAGATTTAAAAATAAGATAATCTATCTCAAATATTGAGAAGATATTTTTTTTTATTTGCAGAGTGATATACAGACTTCCGATTGATTACTTTATCCATCCGCACGAGTATTGGATGAGAATGACGAAATCTCCTTTATTATACATAATAGGGACCGAGTGTTTCGATATTCCTCGATACAAACATTCAAAGTTTTTTTCAGGCTGATCGTCAAAACCCGGATCTCAACGAAACAAAGGCCAAAATTTAAAACCACAAACCTTTATTATACCAATACAAGAGTTCACATTTCTCACAACAATGTGCACACCGATCGAGTATCGTCGCACCTTGCGCGACATATAGAGAGAGAGAGCAAGAGAGACAGGCGCGGACGAGGCTCTCTCGCGCAAGCCAAACAATCGTGGCAGGCTGTGAACATAATGCACGTATAGATAATGCAAATATTACCTATAAAACTGGCAATATTATAGAACAAATATTTACGAGAGCGGTCGGGCTGCCGCCGCCACGCGCGCGGTGCACAATGCCGCGGCCGCAAAATGAAAGCGGATATTGATTTCGCGACGGTGCCCGAGCTTATACTTGAAATAGCGTTCGATCGATCGCGCGGGGAATCCGAGAGAGAAGCGACGGCAGCAGCAGCAGCAGCAGCAGCTCAGGCCAGTACTTAAAATTGAAAATCGCCGGTTCATAGTAGGTATAAGGCTCTCATTGTCCAGACCTTCGGCTCCTCTCCTCGCCTACAATCTTAAAGATTCACTTTCCGATATATATATATATATATCCGTTAAACGTCGCGGACACACGGGCATGCATATCTATATGTACGCATATATTCGCTCGCGCATACATATATAAGATACGGATATAGAGGCCCCTGGAATAAATTGCATGTCCTAGGATACGAGAAGAGCGGGTTTGGGAGAGAAGGGAGGCAAGGAAATTTTGAAGGAAAAATCGCAGCGGATATCGCCGTACCAGGTTTGAGCCGCCGCCGATGCCGCGGCGGGACGATTATGCTTTTGCCAAGACGTTGTGTGTGCGCCGACCGTGTCTGCCTCTATACTCTCGTGTCTTTCCTTATTTACAAGGCTAGACACTCGCTTAAACGACGACCCATGGCGCTCAACTTTCGCTCTACTGTATTTTGTCGACTTCTTCTTCTTCCTCGTCTCGCTTTCGTTCCCTATGCAAATTTGTGACGCGCCGGTGTCGCCTGGCACCGATTCTCTATCTCCCTTTCTATCCTGTGCCGAGACATCTGCTCTGAGGTGGTTGAGCTCTGAATTTTGACTCGTCTTTGTTGGTGAACGTTGATGCGTGCCTTTCTTTTTGATGCATTTTTTTTATAGATTAAGCGCTGTTAATAACGAGAATCCAATTCTTTCCGGGGCAAGCTGGTATAGCTGAATGTTTTCAAATAAATCTTCAATGCGATTTGCCACCAACACCGAACAACTTACAAATCTCGCCATGTACATTGAACATATGTGATAAATAATACCATAAAAGTCACACATTCCCATCCTCGTACTTTAGCTCAAACTTTCACAGTGCCTCGAATCCATCAGCTCGGACAGAAAAAAGGCTACTTTTCACGTAGTAACATCAGAAATTTCCGAGCGTGGAAAACAGTAATTTCTATCGCTGCGAGTTTTCTGTGCACCAGCGCATAGGGGCGCGCGCGCCATCGGCACGTCGTTCAACATTATCGCAACGGCCTTCAACAACAAATCGATCCACTATATTTCCTTACTACTACTCCCTCCACCTCGCTCTATATACATATATACAATCCACTATCATTCTCCTTCTCTCTCTTTCTCTCTATTCATGTTGAGCACATCCATGGGTCGCGCGGCACTTTTCCCTCGATCCAATTTCTCTCGCCCGGGAGATTCGAGCTTCGCTCTTAAGAATCCCAGAATTTACGAGAGCCATAAAGAACCGCGACGTTATGGTAACTTTAAACGCGATGCGCGTACGCGCGCGGCTTTTATTTCTGCCGCGCGCACCGCGCGAGCGCATACGTACATTCGATGGCGGCGGCGGCAGCGGCAGCGGCTGGGACAACGTCTCGCGGTTCTCCCGAGGCCTACTAAGCCTCGTGTGCTTCCCTCTTTCTATTCCCTCTCCCATTGCTATATAGACCTCCTCGATCGCGTGTTTTTACCGGCGCTATAGAGGAGAAATGGAGTGCGCCGCCGGGTTAGGTGCGCCAGGGAGGGTAACAGAATGTATTTGCGGAATGGACCGTGCGACGCAGTGTCTATATAGAACCTGTAGCTCAGCAGCCATTTGGTAACCGCAATACTTTTTTCTACTTTTCTAATTAAAATGAATAAGTTATTGTTCTCTATTGATGGAATGGTTTCTCTAAGTTATAGTCTGGTTTGTGGAAATTGTCAAGAGGGCATATAAAGCAGGTGCAGGGAAGGAGGTAGAGGAACACAATTATAGTGTTGTTTTACCCTTTTATTGTATGTTAAAAATGATGGGATATCAAGAAAATCTAGATCTTGAAGAAAAAGATAACGTCGACCATTGCAGTAGATAAATTTGATCAAATACATTGCAGGAAATCGACGTATCATGTATCTTTCGTGTAAGGCTGAAGTTTACCTTTAGTAATTGGAACCTCTAATTTTCTAATGCAAGCCTGGAAAAACAATACACATATAATGCCATTAATGTTCTGTGCAATATCCAGATACATATATAATGGTATAATAAAACGAAAAGTTTTCTAACAGAGGTCATTCAGTACCGCTCACCCGGGCTTACCGAGAACAATGACTACATAACAACTGCGTTCAACTTTCCCAGGGCAACAGCACATCCACGCGATTCGCGAACTGCTACACAGACTCGTCTGAAAAAATAATAACGAAATTATATTTCCACCATGGCGTATACTAGCGCGTTAAAAGGAAGAGAACCCAATTTGCTCACCTGCATCCGCGCGAAAAAAGTGAGAAGAAAAAAAAGACTTGCCGCGCGATCCTCTACGCCCAACCCCGCTCATCATTGGCAGCGCGTTTTTCCGCGCTCTTTCCAAGTATCTATATATACATCCATAACTCCGTTAACGAAAAGTTGGCCGAACGCGTGTAACCGGTCATTAAACGCATCCCGCGGCCTACTGCACCTTCTCAACCTGTCATTACGACCTTCTCTCTCTTACTCGCGAAGGTATAGCATTACACGGGAAGCGGGTCTGTACACAGGCGGCTGCAACGTGTCAAGTCGAATGGCTCCGACCTCGCCGTGTACCGATAATCACTATATAGCGCGAAAGACGGCGAGTTATAACTTGGTTGCGCGCTCGGTGCACCAGTGCCGCCGCGAGGGGCCCCTTTTCGACCCGAGGCTCTTGCTGCAGTTACACACACACACACACATATATATATACACAAGGTAGCTCTGTATATATGCCTGTGTGTGGGTTTGTGCAGAAGTGCAGCGCGGATACTTCCGGGGCTTCGCTCTCGAATTCCCGCGAGGCCTGTCCTACCTAGTCGGTTGATGTTTGCTATCGTATAAGAGTATATATGTGTGGGTGTGTCTTTCTCTGTGTGTGCGTGTGGGTGTGCAGTCATCGATGTTGTTACCTGCCAAAACGCCTGCACACTCGCTGCAGTGCTCTCGCTTTCACCTGCACCTGCACTTTTCCGAACCAATTAATTCCCGTCCCGTGTTTGTTTTTGGAGCGAGTTGCTGCTGCTGCTGCTGCTACGGCGGCTCTCGAAGGAACTAATTTTGTACAGCTGCATATACAACCTCGATGCCCTATTTAATTATAGACCTTCGCTTCGAACTTTTCTTACAAGTGTGTGTGTTTGATATAAGATCAAGTACTTATACACTCGATTCGTTTATGTACCCGAACAGTTTCCGTAAAATTGTTTAGAACTTTTGTTAATGGGATAAGATGCGGTTGAACAACGGCAAAGCTTCACATTTCTCCGAGGGACCGAATTATCTAATAACAAAAATTCAAGTAGCATATATATTTTTACAATAAGATCTAGCACAAGTAAATCATGAAGTAATGTATTACACAATGTCTCAGCTAATTGGACACGCAGTTCTCCGACACTCTTAAGCCACGGTAAAAAGAAGACAAAACGTCAACCTGTACAAGATACACAGATGGAACGATCTGAAAGCAAAAAAAAAAGCCGAGCGATACAAGCCTGCGATACAAATTATTTAATTTCACGTCTCACGCACGTCCCGGCTTTATCGCTCGCTCGCAATCACGTTGTCCATGAAACACACACGCCTTCGAGCATTATATGTATATACACACCTTGTTAGTGCACTATACCGAGCTACCGAGCAACGCTCACACCACCATTGCACGAATAATATCAAATCCCGATAATACGATAATCGTTTCGCTCGCCGCAAACTAATTAAAGTTCGATGATCGTGTCGTGCACACGGGAGCTGCGCCGGTTGTATTAAAATATTCCAAATGCTCGGATTTTTGCCCGCCGCGGAGTGTGCGGTGTGTGCCGGGCAGCGGTGTTTATTTACCGGCCTCTCCTCTCTCATTTACGTGGGAGAGGGCGCGCAGCGCACTTTTTTAGGCCTAGACATTTAATGAAGCTGTCCGGTATATAGCTGCGGAACGGCCGCTGGCAATATTAGAGCGGCGGCACCGGCGGCGTTCCTTCCTCGCAGCCTCGCGCGACAGTGCAATTACAATAAAGTGGCCCGACGTCTCTCCTTGCGCGCACACGCTACCGTTTACTAGTCAACTCCTCTCTCCCTCTCTTACTCTCTTAGCTCCACTATTTAACCATTCTCCCTCTGCAGCTCTACTTCTTCCGTGTACACTCGTATATTAACAACTACCGTCTGCTCTCTCCCCTTGCTCTCTCTCTCTCTCTCTCTCTCTCTCTCTCTCTCTCATCGCGTCTCTCTTATTTTCACCCGAGTCGTTCTCTCTCGTTCTTATTACCTCTTTAGCATTTGTTTTTTCCTCTCGGCGAACGCGCGACGACGTCGAGCGGCCATTTTTCCGCTGATATAATGGCATTATCAGCAAATCATTATGATTTCCTGGGTGCAGAGCGGCGCCGCGAGCTGACGCGTCGGCCTACCAATGAGGCAATATTTTAAGCCCGGCCAGTTACAACCGAATGGCAACTGAATGGGAATGAAGCTGCAGCTAAACGAATATCTTCGTTATTTTCCCGCACTATAACAAGTCCTGCATTCTCCGCGAATTCTAATTTCGCGCGTATATGCGTAAAAAAGCAAGGTATATAATAAAAATCATTTTCGACGTTGTATGTAAGCTGAACGAAGCCGCCGGAACCCTTCACTTTACACCGAGTAGAAAAATATCACTTTTCCCCGCGCGCGCACGCAGTACACGTCAAATATAAGATCGTTTAGACCTGTGTTGCAGGCAATCTCGTACAGCCCATCTTATACACATCATCCCATTTCTTTCTTCTTCCCTCGCGCCACTGCCGCAAAGTCCCGTCATGCGAACCTACACATGCCGCACGCATACATAAATATAGTATATATCTCGACGAGCAAGACGCTAGACGCATATATACGCACGTACACACATGATGTCCCCCGCCCGCGAACGCGCGAGAGCTTCAGGCTTTGAACAATCTGCGAAAGCCACGGAGTAAGCAGAATAACTACGAACGCGCGTGCGGTACAGAGTACAAGTATAAGAGAGAGAGAGAGAGAGGACGAGAAAGCGGGAGATAGAGAGCGAGGGAGAAAGGGTACGCGCGGTTTAAATTAAATCCAGCTAATGTAACCGAGGGGATAAATTAGATCTCTGACTGTCTGCGAAGCTTCGTTCTCTCTCTCTCTCTCTCTCTCTCTCTCTCTCTCACTTTTCCGGGACGCTTCTCACGAGAGGACCTCGCGTGTGATGCGCACCAACACAAATTCTCAGCAGCTATATACTATAAAGCGAGTGCATGGCTTGTATAGTAGACGAGTTCGGATTGGCTGGTGTGTTATAACGCGCGGGGCGGTTTTCTTCTCTCGCCCGAGATCTGCAGCGCACGCAGAGCCGCGGATGTTTAGGACTATTCGCTTTCTCTCTCTCTCTCTCTCTCTCTCTCTCTCTCTCGTCGCGCAAGTTCTCCACTGAGGAGACGTAACTTCCTTAATCGTCT
Organism: Megastigmus dorsalis; assembly: GCA_900490025.1. Lineage (NCBI taxonomy): Eukaryota > Metazoa > Arthropoda > Insecta > Hymenoptera > Megastigmidae > Megastigmus > Megastigmus dorsalis. The sequence continues at coordinate 118,181 of UELU01143681.1, read as the reverse complement.
GCTAATTTCTAAACGACGAAAGAGACGCATACTGCAGTGTGTGTACTGCAAGAGGTATACCTCTACCTGTGCGCGCCGTTTCGTCACGCATGCTCGACTCGAGGAATGACTTTTGCGATTTCATTGTCCCCCTTTCTCTCTCTCTCTCTCTCTCTGTCTATCTTGCACTGTCTACACGCGGGATTAGAATGAGCGATAGAGGATGGAGCGGTTAATGGTTAATCGTGATTCTCTTTAGCGGTTATGGTATATACATATATATATGTACAATTTATAGATGTCTCGAATGGAATATAAGAGAATTGTGCACGAGATGCTGATTGCTATCTTTTGTTTTGCACATAGGCATTCAATGTGCGCATATTGGTTACTGTGCTGAAATTTGCATAGAATATTGGTTTTGGTCGGGAGAGTGCATTTGAGGTTTGGCCATGACGATTAGAAAAATGCATTTGTGCACGAGGTGGGAAAAAAATGTGCGTATGTATATAGGGGAACAAAAATATTGTTGTACCGCCGCAGATTCTACGCAGTCCCCCTAGTCCGTTTTTGCGGTCGTTGTTATACTCTTGAAACGCTAATCCAGCCCGCGGATAGTATTATATTTCACATTCTAGTCGGATTGAAACAACAAAAAAAAGCGTCGAATTTAGTAACAGGATTGGTATTTTAACGAAGTGGGAGACGACCGCAAAGTTGGCTTACGAGCAGCGAGACCGACACTGGAAAATATTAAAAACGCGCTCCGGTGCGGTTTAAGCCTGCAGTCTTGTGGTCGACTGACAAAGGCTCAAAATTCGCTTTCGACGCAGAAAGGCTTATTCGTTAAATCAAAAAGTATAGTTTTCGATACCCAAACTTTTCCAAAATACTGCGCAATGAATTATGCAGAGAGACAGTTTCTAATGACCGAATGGCTCGACAATCGGCTCCCTGCACTAATGCATCGGCCGTAAATTGTCCAAAGAGAATTGATTATTTAAGCTCTTAAAAGCCCCTCAATCGCACGGCTCACGGAATAGATTATGCTTTCGAGGCTATATATACACACGCGGCGCCACAGCGATTAGCGCTGCTACTATTACATTTTATGAAGATAATATTTGTAGCGTTAAAAGTAATATATATATATATATAAAGTGTATAGCGGTCAGCGCGACGCGGACATTTCGACTTGAATTCGGGCTTGAATTTTTCAGCGAACAATTTCGAACCAGTCGCGCATTATACATTTTGTCCCGCGTCACGCATGCAAAAAGCGAAGGCAAATATTAACTCTCTGGCACACTTTGACATGGTTACATTCGGACGCACGACCACCGTCCAGTTGCAGCTTGGCGCCGAGGCACAAAAGCTATATATACGCGGGAACTAGCTCGGTTAATTCGTACAAGATTACCATTTAGGAAATAGCGGCTTGCGGCGCTGGCTCGCACGCGGAATGGACGTGAAAACGCGGGGGAAAGGAAGGAAATAGAGAAAAAGAATAGGATAGAGAGAGAGAGAGAGAGAGAGAGAGACGAGAAAGAGCGGTAAAAATGCGAGGCTCAACTTTGATCATTAAGAATTCTCTTTGACCGGCGAATTCCCGGGGCGCGGGAATCGTGAGCGCGCGATTAAATGAAGTTACCGGTACAGTCAAAGAAATGTTAAAGATAGAGAGAGAGAGAGAGAGAGAGAGAGAGAGAGAGCAAGGGAAAAAGAGGAGAGATAGAGGATGAAGGGAAACAATGGACGTTCTGCAGGTCCCCGCCCATTTTTCTTTCTCTTTCATATATATATATATATATATATACATGCCTGTTCGACCTGTTTTTTCGTTGGTGCTTTTTTTTGAACGTGCAGCCCGCGCGTCGAAGCGATCTTGCGCGCGAACAGCATTACGATCTGATATGCATGTTGGTATATTAAAACACATCGCGGATATAAACACAAAAGGGAATGCTCGAATCGTTGTATTATGAGGCCAGAAACGCGCTGCTCCGCTGCTCTGTGAAGCTTTTTAGGGCTTATATATTAAGGATTCTCTTTTGACGCTACGAGAGCGTGCGGCAGCAGTGGACTACATTATGTTTTTTAAACTACCTTTTTATTGAAGTATTATATTAATGCATTGGCCGGACTTTTCCCAAAAGTCTTGTATAATTACACTGTTGTTTTTAATTACGAAAATTTAATTATTGAACTGGCGCTTATACTCTAAAACTTTAAATACGCTTATATTGAGAAACTGAAAACTATTTATTTGAATACGTATATATTAAATTTTCATTTTATTTTTCACCAATCCCATCAGTATGCTTTACTAATGATGCTACAGCCTCATATTAATCATTCGTACTCGGCAATTCTTTCCTCACACCAACATCAGGGCCAGCTTTCCTTTAACATTTTTCAATAACTTACACCGCCATTCGCTTAATCTCAATTTAGCTCGCGCTTACCTAGTCTATACACGCCAAAAAAGAAAAGGAGTTGCACGCACGGCGAAACATAAATTTTGTGCGTCTCGCGCAGAGAGTAGCAGCTATCAGACATCCAGCAAATTCGATTTAGCAAAACAATTTTTTACCGCGCGCGCACTCGCGCCGCCGCCACCACCACCGCAAACATCGAGCCTTGCAGCGCTCCGGAAAAAAAAGAGAGAGAGAGAGACGAACGTGTGCGTGAGAGCGGCAAAAACGAATCGAAAAGAAAGGAGGAAAATACAAGGATGAAGGGGGTTGGTTGTGAGGTACACAACTCCGCGTACGTATATGTATACACGAGAGTTCGAGGGACGATAATTAACTGCTCCCGGGCGGCGAAACACCATATAGAGGAGCTGGCTGTATACTTGCTCGGGCTCGCTGTTGCGCGCGCGTGCCTTTTCCATTTTCTCTCTCTTACAATTCGCGCGCGTGTATACTAGCTATATATATCGCAGTCTAGGTATGCGCGCGTGTAACAACGTATATATATATAAAATATATATAGATATTGGTCCGAGCCGTGTTCCGCAAAAGTCTCGAGCCGCGCGCGAGGGCTAAAATCAATAAAATCCCTAGTCTACGGTCGACCGCATTCATCGGCGCGAGCTGCTGTTGCTGCTGCTACTGTTCCACCAGCACCGCCCCCTCGACTCCCACTCCACC
>UELU01143681.1:0-114950 GCA_900490025.1 Megastigmus dorsalis | reverse complement strand
CCCATTTCTACAACATATTTTGCAGCAGAAATTCCTGCTACCGCTACCCCCTACCCCATATACGCCCACCCGATGGATGTATGTGCCACGAAAAACCACTGCCTATCATTCCGCTACCCCGGCTTGTATCAATCTCTCTCTCTCTCTCTCTCTCTCTCTCTCTCTCTCTCTCTCTCGTTTTTTTATATTCTTTCGGAGCTGACATTTGAGGATTTGTTTCGTGCTATGGCTTTTTCTTAATATTTTGAAAGGATTTATGGCTTTCGTTTTCACTTCATTAACTTGTTTTTTGTATTTTTACTGTGTTTCGTGACTTTTTATTACAAATGGAATTTTCAGGACTGGTGGTGATAAGTGAAGAGAGCTATTCCTTTTTCTGACAAGTTTGACAATTCATAATTCAATTGTTTAAGTCAATACTTTGGAATAAGTACTTCATTCGCTTGAGGAAAATTATTAATTGTATGGGCTTTTAATATTGAACTCGTTTACCGATGTTTTTATAAATAAACAATGAATTAATTATATCTTATAATATTTATTATTAGATATGCGATGAGACAACACCCATTAATTAATAATATAATTCCTTATTCCATTAAAATAATATTATCAATATGGAGCTACATGATTTCCATCCAAATTCAAATATTAAACATCATGAATTTACAACATGTAATAAAATTGTAATAAAATACAAAGTATGTAAAATCATTAAATTACTAGAAACTTTTTAGAATGAAAATACAGAAAAGAAGGATTAAGTTGAATATTAAATATTATAAATTAAAATGAATTAAAATCTGTACAAAAAAAATAATTAGCAATTACATTGTAAAAATATTTTATATTAGACTATCAATAAAAAATACAATTAGTTTTTTTTTTCATATTAAAAATGCTATAGAAGTATGTTTTAAAAAGATAAAGAGGATAAAAATATTACTATCACTAAGTGCATAAGGGAGCGTTTATTTTACAAGTATTCAATCTTTTTACTAGAGAAATTTTTTTTTAGAAAAGTCTGAAGTGATCGTTGATTAATACATGAACGCATTTAAAAAAAGTTCATTCTTTTAAAGAATAATTATGAAGACATTAATTGATATTATAAGATCTTACATTGCCCTGTTTTTCGTAAGAAATTAAGAATGTTCTGGCTATACAATGAAATCCAAAAATTAGTCAAATTTTAAAATTAGCTTTTATGATTTTAAAATATATTTTTATACAGAACTATACTAGTATAATTAAAGATTGAAACCGGTTAGAATTGGTTTAAATATTTAAAAGTATTTTCTGACTATTATATAAAGATTAATTTGACAAACTTTTGACTGCGAATTTGCCCTTTTTTACCATGTTTTTTCCTTAGTTCTCACTCGTTTTTATGCGCATTTCGATATCACATCGATAGATATTCTATATACAGCGCGTGTTAAATTGATATTTATTCTTATCAATAATTTTTAAACGAGCTTTTGATTCTTTCTAAAATTTTATGGGTGATCTTGTGTTGTTAAAATCTACTTATTTACAAACATCCAAGCGAGTGTTATCGTTTCGACTATAAAGAACATCCTGAAGTAGTGCTTCCATTGCTTTCGCTCGATCTCGCAGTCTTCGTCTCATCTATGACATAAATAAAATTACAAAAAAAAATCTCAATCCGTTTCGCAAAAAGTACACTTGCCTCGGTCACTCGCACAGCCTGTACAGTATCCCCGAATGCACATCTAGCGCTTAGTCCCTCGCCGCTAGATGCCGCCGCCGTCCCCGTATTCCCGTCTCTATATAGCATCGGCGGCGGCTCGCGTGCGCCGCGCGCCGACCCAAAGACAGACAGAGAGAGAGAGAGAGAGAGTGTGAGTGCGAGAGAGTGCGAGAGAGAGAGAGAGGGAGAAAGGCTCCTGTTGTGCCGCCGCGCGCGCGTCGAGAGCCGCTGCTTGGGGGCACACGTCGGTTCTCGGCTGTCAGACTGCACTCGCGCCGTCGGAGCTCAGTTAGTGCCGCGGCGCCGCGAGACGAGGACCTCATGCGTGTGCGTTAAACGGGTCCCCCTCTGTGTACCCCCAGTGTACTGCTCTGCTCTCTGCTCTGCATCCAGTTCCAGTTTTGTTTTTTCTATCTTGTCGCCAATCGCGATTCTATCCGATAATATCCTATACACGATATATACAATATCGCTCGCGGTGTGGTGCCGTGTTTGCAGTAATAATACGCCGTTCTTTCCTTTTTCCTTTTTTCTTTTTTTTTTTCGTTCTTACACGAGTGTGTGCGAGATGGTGCGATTAGCTCGCACGTTCGCTTTTTTTCTGTGAATAACCGGAAGGAAAGAGAAAGAGAGATATAACATAGATAAAAAGATATTGAAGTGTGCGCGCAAAGTGTTGTATTAACGTGGAAACTTGGCTCTGCGTCGCTCTCTCGCTAAGCTAAATCGCAACGGATTCGTTTGTTGCGCCTTGAAAAGAGAAAAAGAAAAGGTGTGCGTAACGAGCCGTGTAACATGACGCTGAGTGGCTGCGGAAAAGTGGGTGGATTAGCCGTGGCAGTGTAACCGAAAAGGAAAAAACACTCGAGTTTTTTCACTCTATCACTCTCCATCAGCGAGTCGCGCGGAAAAGGGCGGCCCGCGCGTATATTCGATCGGGAGGATTCCACGGCATATGCATCAGGAGGTGCTGGAAGGAGCCGTAGCACAGCGGTTTTATAGCGCAGAGCACGCGAAGGCCCCCCATGATATCTTATCTAGTGCAGTTCGTCCTCCTACTCGGTTCTGGTGTTGTTGTACGCGAATCGTTTGCTGCGTCGTCGACTGTCTGGAGTACGCGCGTTTATAAAGGTGAGTTTTTTCATTATTCATGTACGATCTCCACGTATGTTTTTCTTTTTGCGAGGGGATGAACGAGTGAATTTCGTGGAAGGAGCGGATATAGAATAGGATTATGCACAGTGAATAGTAATGCGGTGGAGGTATTGGAAAGTGAAAAATCTGAGTAACGAAAGAGTGCAGTTATTGTTTAATGGCGCGTTCGATATTCGTAGATTCTGTAGTTTCTGATATGGAAATATTTAATATTCTATACATGTGTGTACGGTACACTCGAATACTGTGAAAATATATTACTTATTTACCTAAAGCAGAAAGGTATAAGAATATTATTTACGATGGGCTTCTTTCCAGTCGAATAATCTTGGCGTGAAGCTCAAAAAAATGTAATTAGGCAAATTTTTGGAAGTTTTGTATCAAACTACTATTCGATATTAAAAACCTCCTCGAGAGGTCAATAAGACTAAAAGCTTATAACTTATCGATGCAAGCGCATAAAATGTGCAGTTTTATTCGGAAATAAACTTTTATATTTCAGTAGATGAGCAATTCGAAACTTTAATCGATACATAAAATGTGCAACTTTTATGTAGTTTTGCTTACATGGATTTCTTAATTTATAGTATTGATTCTGCCGAACTTGGAAAAAACTGTGCACACAACGATTGTTAAAGAAAACATATCGTAGCTCAAGTAATACAATAGCAAAAATAAATTAACCGCATTCCATGTTCGTTTCCGAATTTTTATTACATTACACGCAAACGTACTATTTCGACAAAAAAAAAACAATGCTGCGGGCTTAAATCTAAAGTTACAAAACAGTTCGCAGCGAACTAAAAAACGCGAAGCGCACAGCCGCTTTTCATTCATTTTTATCGCGACTGCTGTAGCGATGAAATTCCAGTACTTTCCACGCGCGCATAGCAGCAGCAGCAACAGCGACGGCGACGAGTGTGTTTTTCAATGCAAAGATTGCGATGCAACTCCGCGCCCCTTCGTAAATCACGCGCGAAACTAAAAATTTTCCCGTAAATAAAACGTTTTCACTGCCGCGCGCCGCAAAGAACAACGAGAAATTCCACGTTGCCAACAGCGCAACCAAAGCACAATTGTGTCCCTCTAACTCTCTCCCTCGTATACAAACGAAATTCACGAGCGCAGCCAAAACCCGTCGAATTAAATTTAGCTAAACAAAAAGACAGAGTGAGCGGAAAGCAACAACCAAACAAAACTGTCGCTCATAATTTCCCGACCTTGTCCCCTCCCCTCTTCCCGAACCCCGTGTACACCCAAAGTCGAAACTCAAATTCGTCCCCACGCAAAGTCAAACGCGCGTTGCAAAACAGTTTTCCGCGTCTCGCTTTTCACCTCGCTCGGCTCGGCTCGCATTATAATACAGATCCTCAAATTGGCCGTAAAAGCGGCTTTCACGCTCGCGCACTCGCTTTGTCCCTTAAACATCGGCCGACCTCTCTCTATAGGCTCCGACGATATTCCAAGGAAAAAAGGCGTCGATCATCCGTAAATCGCTATGCGCGCGAGCGCAAAAAAAAGGAGGAAAGAGGCTAACCTATTTAGCAGGCGATATATTGAAAACTCATCCATCCATCCGAGGGGGCCTATAATAAATCAACGTCGGCTTCACACACACACACACATCGAGAGGAAAGTGCGCGAGAAGAGGAGAGAGTGTCGATGCGCGGCGACCACGCGTTCGCGAGGAGGCCGAAATATTGTCGCCGCCGCTGGTATAGCGACGATCGGTGCCAAGGGAATATAGTATACATACGCACACGCGTACTCGCGCACACGCACAACCACCCGAGAAAGGAAGAATAACATAAAGACCTGGTTGGCGTTTCCGCTCGAGTTCCCCCCCTTGGTTTTATATGTCCTTATAAAGCTATGGACTATTTCGACTCTGGGCGCTGCTGCTGCTGCTACCGCTATACTCTCCTCTTTCAATCGATCCGAGGGAGCGACTCTATATACGATATATAGCATCGCGCGCGAAGGGGGAAAAGTACTAGGACTCGAGCTGCATTATGTGGAAGTGTGCTGCGACGGGGCCCAGGTGAAAATCCGGACCGTCTCTTCCCCCCCCCCACCCTCCCCCCTCTCCCTTTTCTTTTCTTTCTTTTCAACGCGAGCATAGGGAGGATGACGATTAATCCCGTAAGTCTCGGTCTCTAGCACGTTGTATTATTCAGAGTTTTTCGAAGCGCTGTGCCGACTGTTTTTCTTTTCTTTTCTTTTTATGGGTCGCGTGGAAAGTTGGACAGTTATTGTGACTTGGATGAGGAGATGGAGAAAATGTTTAAGTGCGGACGGTTTTACTTAAGGGTTAGACGTGCGTAAAGGTGACTTTTCTTGTTTCTTCTTTTTGCTATGCTTTTTTTTTTTTTTGCTGTGACTGATTTGCATTACTGTGGGACGTTTACTAGCTGATTCAATTCAGCTGCGCGCACCGTTGCAAAGTGTCAGAAGTTGATAAATCATACTGCATGCCTACTGAAATATTATGGTTACCCAAGGGTTTGAAAAAGTGTATAAATTAGACGCAGATCCGCAATTAGTTTTTTCTGGTCCAAAAAACAAAACATTGAACATGCGCACCCTTCATTTTGTTCCTTCGAAAGAATCTCCTTGTTAAAAGTTTAAGTCTGCACGTTATACGTCACAGCTGTAGCCAACTGCTACTCCGAATAATTACAACTTTATCTACCCAAAAAAACTCTGCGGAATTAAATACGAATTAATTCCTGAAATCCCCGATGAAAAAAGCTCTTGTTTAAAATTTTTCGCCAACCTGGCACCTTCCACGGCGATCGAAAAGTATGCGTATGTATAAAGTAAGCACGCACGTACATGTACGGTGGTACAGCGTTTCTTTCCTTTAAAGTGCGGATCAGGAGAGCGAAGAAGCAGCAGCCGCAGCCGCGCGCCGACGGGATTAGCTACTGGCGCGCCTGTAACGTGCATGTGTATATATATGTGACTTTTGAAGAATCCAGAGGAGCTGCAGCGCGACAGACGGGAGTATAAAAATTTCTCTCAGGCCTCCCGCGAGAACTGCACGAGTTTCACAAAACTTCCACTTAAATAAAAGATTTACGGGATTACGTGTGTTATGTGACACGGATAAAAATTGGGGGATAAAGTAAATTCGCGGTGTGTGTGTGTGTGTGTGTGTGTGTGTGTGTGTGTGTGAGGAAGGAATGTGTGACTTGAACTACTTTTTCTCGTAACGAGCGCGAAAGAAATGTTTACATAGGTAAAGTCTTGTGTAAGTTATTAGATCCTTGTTAAAATCTCATTATGCACTTTCCCAACTAGCTTTAGTTCGAATTGCTCTTTTATCTCGTTTGCCATACTTATAGAGTTTTCACGATGCGAAAGTCAGCTATTATTCTTCGGACATAAAAACACCGCTCTAATTAAGCAGCCGAGTGCTCAATACATTTAATCTCCTCTCTTTGGACTTTTCAAGCGGTTCCGCACTTTTAAATACGCCCTATCGTCATCGGGTCTTGCGAATCCCCAGTGATTATCAAATAAACCATGGTCTAAAAATTCTTCTCCCACCAGACACTTTTCACTTTTGCACTCGAAAAGCTTCAGAAACACCAGCAGCAGCAGCAGCAGCAGCGCCTTAGTCATCCCCTAAGCTCTCAACGTTTCCGAGAAAGTCCGCGGGAAGAAAAGCCGAGGTAAGAAAATTGGGGGAGAGACTGAAATTTCGTAACGCGCTCAAATCGCTCGAGAATAGCTCGTCCGTATATATAGTTTCTCCCTTGGTGCAGTGCTGCGGTGGAAATCATCCTACGCCCCGCTCGATTAAACGAGGTGTAGGTGGTGGTAGGGGCGAGCCGCCGCCACCGCCACCGCCGTCGCTTTACTTCGTTCCGTCTCGAAGACTCGCTAATTTCCCGACACTCGCTCTTCTCCTATCCCTCCCTCCCTCCCTCTCTCTCTCTCTCTCTCTCTCTCCCTCTCTCTGGCACATTCGCGTTTCCCCTATAGATATATACGATGTCGATGCTGCGGTGCGCGACGCGTGTTATTAACGCGCGCGCGCGGGAGGAGAGAAAAGCTCGTCACTCCCACGCGCCCTCGTCAATTCTGAACAGTATTTTTCTTTTTTCTTCCATGGCGAAAACTGGATTTTACGGTGAAAAAAGAACTGGTCGCGGTATTGAAAGCTGCATTTTAAGGCGTTGTCTACGAAGCTGTACTTTCACGGGATTTTCTCCTATATAATAATTTTGAAACTCACGCGTATATTGAATATGCAAATATTGATTATTGGTCGGGAATTGGTCGGTAAATTGAATAAGCGAATAATTTACTAGCGATACTTAGCACTACTTTTACTGTTGAAACCCTATACATTGGAATCATAAAATGAAACACGGAAGCAATCGATTTCCAAAGTATCCACATAATTCTTTTTACGCGTCATTTAAGAAGTGTATATATCACAGCTGTAATTCTGCATAAAAAACGATGGAAATGATATAATACTTACAACTCTCCCATTATCTTGAACATACGCGCTAATTTCCAGATTCGCTCGCGTAAAGGTCTGACGATTGACTCGATTCTCTAGCAACCGGTCACTGCTTTGTATCGTGTATACCATATATATGCATATAGAAAGGAAATCAATTAAGCGCGATAGCACAGCAGCAGCTGCTGCTCTTCTCTCACACTTTTTCGCAGGGTATAAGGGGAGGTTTTTTTGTACGTGTCGGTGAGTATCGCCACGATTGATGGAAATTGCGGCTCACTGGCGCGATGAGGTTTTCAGAGAGTCTCGACAATGGATAACTCGCGAAATTTGTCAAAATTTTTTGGGGGGCGCGACCGCCGCCGCGCGGATGATTAATACCCACCAGCGAATTCGTTTTTTGTTTAATGAGTTAAAAATTGCCTTTCGGGCCGAGTATAACCTCTTGCGAGTTTGTGCGCTGCGGTATGCGTGTACTTTTTTACCGGTATGTAGTGTATATACGCTTTAATTAAAAGGTTTCGTTTGGCGAATGGATGGATTGCGGGAATTAATTTTTTTTAAATATATATATATGAATATATTATAGAAAATTAAGTTCTTTGGGCTTCGTACTTTAGATATACTGTATTGACGTATATCATTAAAGCAAAGCATAAAAAAAGATTATTTAATAATTTATACAGCTGAAATTTTAAATTAAAATTGGGTAAATTTCTTTTTTCCATATAGTATAATGCCATGGACATCAGGGTCGTAATTACAAGGCTTTTCCTTTTTCGTCGTGACAAATCATCACAATCATAATTGCCTATAATGCAATAATTGAAAATGAAAGTCTGCCAGAGACGACGTGCGACGACTCGAGGAATCCTCCACGATCCAAGCGTAATATCTGTAATTTCCACGCACGTCATTTCCGTCATTACAAATCAAAAATAATTCAATCGTCGCATTTGCGCGCGCGACGTGGGAATCGCGGCAGTCGCGCCTCCTTACAAATTAATCCGAGAAAAAAGCTTAATTTCACGAATCGCGGCGCGCTGCAATTTAAGAAAACATTTACCCAATAAACATTGACGCGCGCCTCGTTCCAAACGCGAATTATACACGCGCGCTCATTATCGTTAAGTTTCAATCCTTCCCCCCCCCCCACGCCCCGCGCGAAAAGAAGACATTATCATTAAAAAGAAAGGCAGACGCGCTGCTGCGCGGAGAGAGTGTAAAAAATGAGAAGTAGTTATTTGCAGAATGAGACGTAGTTATATGTGCGCCAAGTCCCAAAGTCGCGTATAAAAAAGCAAGAGAGAGAGAGTAAAAGAAGGGAGTCGTTATAAAGCAAGGACGGCGTATGAAAGCTCGCATTCAGACGCACCGAAATAAAATCACAAGTGCATCGAGTGTGCCCGCGCTCATTTTTAAATAATGTTATTATTCCCGAAGTCGCTTATTTCGTATGCACTTTTTAACTGATTCATTCGGGCTATATTTTATTACTTTCTCGGGCGAATGATTCGTCCATTCGTACGACTGATAATGTATAATAATTTTCCTTTTTGAAGTTCATGATTTCTATTTTTATAACTCTCTTGAAAGTGGAGCAAAACACCGTAAATGTCGCAATAAAGAAAATTCAGAAAAATTTTTGTGCCAATGAACGCTTACTCCGAATGATTTTTATTGCTTCAGAATGCGTGAATCGAAAAATATTGCTATTCGGTCGATCCACATTTAAGCGGTATCTCTTGTCGGTGATTCACCAAAAAATATCTTTGTTATATGTAAGTTATCTGTGTAGCTAATTACTCAAGCTTCTTAATTAAAAACCATCGAAAATGAGCATTGAGCAACGCTCGACAACCCAACCCACGCGATCTAACTCTATTAAAAAATGAACATCCTCGTTATACTCCAGAAAATTCATATACTTCAAAGGCGGAGATAACGATGTCAGCGCTCCTCCAATACTCATTCAATATTATGCATCTCTCACTCTCTCTCTTTCTCTCTCTCTTTCTCATTCTCTCGTCTGCCTTTCTATTCTCAGCTCTACACACAGGGAAACGTTGTTTTCATCATAATCATTCATAAATTAAGCGGCACGGCGCGCGAGCACAATATAAAGTCGTCTTCGGTTCTCTCTCTCTCTTTATCACCGAACAGCATAAAGAGAGAGAGAGAGAGAGAGAGCGCGATAAAGACGAAACATTAAGCCCGATGTTTATGGTACTGTGCGTGGAGGCTCGTTAGTCCGACGCCGGGCCGACTTCGTAATGCCGAGCATTTAAAGCGCATATAGCCTGCGCGTGAGTAGGAGTGAGAGAGCGAGTGAGAGAGAGAAAGAGAGAGAGGAAAGCAGAACACAGCTCTCTCCACAATGCGTCCGCTCGAGATGTGAATTATAAATGCCTATAATACCACAAGCGAACGCGACTTCCCGACTACAGAGCATCAAAAATTATAAGAACGCGAGGAGGCGGCACTCGATGAAAAGCCAATGTATGAGTAGCGATTTGAATTTTCATCCAATGTGTCTCTCTGTCTCTGCTGTGTGTGTGTATATATAGCGCGTAGCGAATGGACGTTTATCATCTCGGGTCTTTGCTTTACGGACGCGCGTTTATTAGCCGCCTCGCGCGAGGATGTAGAAATGCGATTTTTAATTTCATTAGTATGTGCCGAGGAATACATTATGGAATTGAACGATTCGCTGCGATTGTATTTATTAGTTATTGAAATTGATAAAATATAATATGCTGACAGCTGTCTAGTGTATAGCCTGTTTTTTTTTTTTATAAAGTTTGAATGGGACGCAATTTAGAAGTTTGAGTCATTGATTCTTTGGAGTATAAATTAGCGACGATAAATTTAAAACAGCGGAACGACTTTGTGTATAGACGCGTTTCAGTGGTTGTTTTCTTTTTTTTATCAATGCTCCACAGTGTAATGTTATTCGCTCATTCATACGTACGATTTAGATAAGGCGCTATCAGCGAAACTAATACGTGAATAAGTATCGTATTAAAATGTTATTCTTTCTTCGTTTGCCGTTCAAAGAATGTACACACAAGACGATGCAGCGATCTTTAATTGAATGAAATGTTAAAATAATCTCTCGAGAAAGTATATTTTAAATGATACGCTATAACCTTCATTTTCATTAGCGACATTTCACGCGCAGCTTTTGCCACTTCAGCAATCTAAATATGACATTAAATATAGTTACCCTGGTTGCAGCAGACCGTCTCTCGATTATATATATATAAATCAATAATAAAGTCAAGCTGTATCTCGTCGCTATCTTAATTTGACTTTCACATTGGTCCACAGCAGCTCGAGATAAAAAAGAATGGGAAGCCAACCGCTGTGAAGCCCATCGATTCTTTTTTTTCCCCCGAAGAAACCACTACCACCTCAAAATCCCGCGGCAACGAAATTTAATTACGAAACTTCTTATAAGATACGCCGCGAAAAGCCGCTTAATTACAAGCGATAGGGAGGCGCGCCGTTGCAGCTGAACAATATGAAGAAAAAAATGTGAAGAGAATAAGACTCTCGCTCTCTCTCCTTCGCTGCGAAAGAGCATCGAAAGCTAATCGTTAATTCGAGCGACGACAGTTGCTCGCTTCAATTATCATTCATTCTCGGGAGCTCACACGTACACGACGGGGAGAATCTCTGTCTTTGCAATTGCGGCGACAAACGTCCGCGAGCAATTAATATCGCCTTGAGCTGATATTATAATACGCGGGAAGAGCTCTGATGCGTTCGGTACTGTACACATGTGTATAAGAGGGATAGATAAGAGCGTAAGAAAACGAGACCGGATGACTGAAAGGAGAGAACAGAGGAAGAAGCTGGGGAATGCGATACTCACGCCTCCGAGCGAGAGACGAGACCCTCGATTATTCTGTTTCGCAAACATATTATTGTTTGACGTTTGATTTGCTCTGCGGCCGTCTTTTCTCTATTCGGCGGTCAATCAGAAAATTGCGAGAGGAATAAATTAAAAATGAGTGCGATTACCGAGATTGACGGATATAACGAAACATATGAGATTGTTTTTGAGGATGAAAAATTTTAACTATCATCGCAAATGGCTCTAGCGCTACCCCCTCAAAGTGGTTAATCTAGATTATTCTCAAGCTTAATTGAATTTTTTCCGCAACCGACGTGAAAAACGCGTCACATATGCATATATTATATATGCCCGCGCGACCTTAATGGGATAAAAAAAATACAATAAGAAGAAAGGGGGAGAGCGGGAGCGAGCGTGAAAGCAGGTAATAAAGAGCAAAAAAAAGAACGAGAGAGAAGGATGGCCGGGGCGATGAATTTATATCGCGAGGAGCACCAGCAGCAGAAGCGGTAGCCTCTCGCGCGTCGTTGAAATAATCGAAATGCTAATTATTCATTTGCATAATTAACACTCGCGGTCGCAATAAAGTCCACATGCTGCGAACCAGCAGACTGAGAGACAGAGAGAGAGAGGGAGAGAGAGAGAGAGGAAGAGTAAGGAGGGTAAGGAGAGGGACAGGGAAATTAACGGTAGGGCCTTGCGTTTCGAATATTAAACCCTACTGTGTGGCGAGCGCTTATCGTCTCCCGGAATCTGCGTCTCGACATTTTTGCCTCCTTCTCACTCGCAGGCGCGCTCATCTCATCTCATCGTCCGTCGCTGATGCACGACGATTAATACAAGCGATAAGGCTTGCCGTAGCCGCGGTGAATTAAAAACGACGAATAAATAAGCAATGCCTATATGTACATGGCAAAAAAGAGAGCGAGAGCAAGGGATAGCGATATTTCATGTATATGCATAAAGGAGAAGCGAAGGCCGTTTGTCGTGTCTATATGCCCGCGAAAATAAATTGAACGTTCGGTGCAGGGGCCGGGCCGAAAGAGCGCGGGAGTATAATTGTAAAAGTGACTTCAATTAACAATATGGCAGTGTTTTGCGCGAAACTGCGCGTCGCCTGGCTTGTATATAGTATGGCCATGGCAGTTGAATATTTGCGCGTCGGCGGCGGCGGCGGCGCTAGGCACAGTCGGATAATTAAATTCATCGAACGGAAAGTCAATTAGGAATGTATATTTTTCCGAGGAACGACTCACGGTGCGCCGTTGCTGCTGTGGAAAATTCATTTGGAAATTATGTACAAATATGGCTTGGAAGTATAATGAATTTTTGCATAATAAATTGCTGCTGCTGCCGTGAGAACCAAGAGTCAGTGATTATTGCCCGGTTGTTTATTAGCGCGCTTCTGTATACGTTTAATTCACTTCTTTTTTTGTTGCCTCTCCCTCACCATAAGTGAAAATACACGTTCACGTCTGTGTGCACGCCACGCGCAATCAAGCGTAAAAACAATGCATAAGCATATTAATCAAACGAATACGCTGCATGTTTAATTTTACCCCTTTAAAATAATAATGCACCGGCTGTCGGCGAACAAATTGCTAACGATTACCTTAAGCCGGTGAATTGATTTCTGAGTATTTAAGTGGCAAATTGGTATAGGGATAGGAAAAAACCTAGTGACGATTGCAATCTCGATTCTCGCGACACATCGATCGCGTCCGGGAAAAGTGCATACAGTTCACTCGCGTTTAATCGTCGTACGATTATATCTGCCTTCTGCGTTTCCTCTTTTTTTTTCTCCCTTATGGTACACGATCCAGAGGATATACACAATTTACACATTTCTCTCTCGCGGCTTCCGAAATAAAGAGAAAAATAATACACAAAAATACCTGCAGCCGCAAAGTTTCGGCGCGGCGATTATTAAAATACTCACATTCTCCGCGGCTCGCGCGAGCGGGTAAGTTTTTTTATTAAAGCCTCTTTCGTCCGCTGTGCAACCTGCCCCCAAGTTTTCTCGGGCTCCTCTGATAAATGCCCGCTGAATGAAGGAAAAAAAGGCTAGGTATAACCAGCGAAAGAGAGAGAGAGAGAGAGAAGAGAGCCGAGCTGGCGGGAGGAAAACAACGGCTCTTTTGTAACAAACGCGGCGCGCGATCCGACCGAAAAGTTCAGCGATGCATTGTACACTGTAATTCTTGCCCCGCTATAAGCGCTCTTTCCCCGTTTCTCTCCCCGACTCTCTCTTATTTTACCTCTCGCTCTTGCTATTTTCTTTCTCCTTTTGCATTAAAGCTCGCCGCGTCTAAGAGCGACTTCGACGTGCTTATTCGTCTGCCTGAAGAAACAGAATCATCAAATAATCACGTCATTCGAAATTTCCTTTATATTTACATATTTCCTCCCCTAGACGCGTTTAGCAAATTGAAAGTCACCGAGAGTAACCTGAAATAACAGGTCAATGCAAGAAGAGCATAAAAATAAACGTGCAGACTCTTACAAGCCGATAAATACAGGCTGGACACGTGTAGCAATAAAGCGAGTCCGCGCTGCAGCAATTGCTTTTTCCAACTTTCCGAACGGCCCATACATCCAACTTTTTTTTTTCGAGTTGAAAAATTTCATCTCTCTCCGGACGCAGCTCGCACGTGTACACACATAGCTCTCGACTTTATCCTCTCTCTCTCTCTCTCTCTCTCTCTCTCTCTCCGCCGTCTCCTCGCTCGCTCGCGCGCACCAGCTATTGTAGTCTCGCCTTAACATTCTCTACTTCTCGCTATCTGTCTTCCCGTCCTTCTTCCCTTTTTCTCTCTCCTATACTCCACGCGCAAGTTTTTCAATGAGCGAGCACTACGTAATACACGCGCACACACACACACACACACACACATGGACAAACACTCGGCTCGCTCTTCGACCGTGAAGAATTATAGGATTGGCGTTAATTGCCCGTTATACTTCGAGCCGACGGAAGTGACGCACTACACGCTGCTGCTGCTGCTGAATTGCTAGAGAGAGAGGACTTGGGAGAGCGAGTGCAGCGGTGATTTACGAAGTCGATTTCGCGGCTGTACTCTATCCCTCTCTCCTCCTCCTCCTCCTCTTCTACTCTCTCTCTCTCTCTATCTCTTTCTGTGCTGGGAATGTTTGTGTAAGTGTACAAAGGAGGGAGGGAGAGAGGGAGAGAGGGAGAGAGAGAGATGAGAAAAAGGGAAAACCGGACTGGCTGTAGCCGCCTTTTATTTAACAGGCGCCGCGTTAATGGTCGTAACACGCCTCAAAGAGAGTTAAGGGCTCGGGCGAGTGAGCGAGAGAGGCAAAGACTACCACCACTATGCCACTGCCCCGAGGAAAGAACGTGTCTACGGGCTGCAAACTGAAGTCTGCTTGCACTGGCTGTGCGTATATGTATGTATAAGCTGCAGAGAGAGAGAGAGAGAGAGAGAGAGAGAGATATTGTGAATGAGACTGCAGCGGAGCTGAAATTTTCGGGAGCCGCTGTTGGATAGTACGGAGGAAAAATAAGCTTTTCAATTACGGTCTTTCCTGCAGGTCTACAATTAGGGATGATATGAGTTGACATTAAAGAACGTGTAGGAGATCAAAAATAATGATGAAATTTTAAATTACGCATTATGTGTACAAAATGATACTCGAACGAAAGTAAAAAGAGTCGTTGAGTATTGCTTTATCTCTCTCTTGCATCTACAACGGCTGCACTCGTGTCTCTGTCCAAAAAGAAATGACAACAGCGAGACGGAATGCGAAGTAGTGCTATCGCAACAAAGAAATCGTCCCAAATTACACGATTAGGCCATCGGTCCGTGCTCGCCTTTTATCTCGACGAATCGCGTATCGTATACGAGAGCGCGTCGAGATAAACACGAGCGATAATAAAATAATCCAGATACAGCGACATATAATACAGCGCTCCAAAATATGGGCCACACTCGATGTGTCTAGCTTACACGAGTTATTCTCACCTGAAAGAAGATCGTAGCGTATGTATACCTTGAGCGTGCGAACCTCTCTATTTTCCAGACTGGTGCAAGTCCGTCGTCGTCGCATCCCTCGGACCGAGGCAGTACATAAACACATGCGGCGGCGGCGGTGGCGGTCCTTTGTACTTGCTGCTCGCCGACCGAGAAAGCGCATTGACGGAAAGCTAAAGCTACTGCGGCTCTTTCTCTCAAGCGCAATGCCGAGACCATTTACCTGCACACTATGCTCGACACTATGCCATCGCCCCGACTTTCTGCGAATGGATACATATATATATGTATGTACCTTTTCCCTAGCGGTCTAAGCACTTTTTGTTGTTTTACACGCTGATGCATATAGTGCTGGTAAAAGCTGTCGGTGTTGTGGGTGAGTTGGGCAACGCTTCTTTGCTGCACACACTTTGGTCTAGAGTGAAAAAGTGAGATTTATGCTGAGTCGAGACTTTGATTAATATATACGCTCGAATCGATGGTATACGTGTTTGCGTTCCAATTTTTATTTGTTGAATTTGAAATATTGATAATTGAATCCAGATTAAATTATAGAGACTTTGTTATTAAAGACAGAAGAATATAAGTATCCAGTATTAGTCTGAAACAGACGAACAAATGTTGACTCATCAAATAAGTCGCGCGATGACACAATTTCCTGCCTTTCGAAACTGCACGCGAAACGAAAAGTATACATGCAGGGATCATCAATCAACGACACACTAACAAACCGCGCGAGCAAAAAGCATTTCCACGATTTACCCGATTCCCGCGTGGAAGAAAACAATTTCACTTACAATCGCTATGCGGCCGAACGAAACTACACCGCCGCATGTCAAGAAGCGAGAAAGAGAGAGAGAAAGGATTCTCAAGCTGCGGAGGCGGAAAGAGTATAAGGGTTCGAGGTCGCGCCGCCTGATTGCAGGACATCCATCCTCGTCTGGCCGTGCCGAAAACGACGCCGGCACGCGAATCTGGCGCTTATATACTTGCCTCGCGCCGCCCTATCACAGACAGAGATAGATAATGACTTTCTAATTGCTTCGCGGGAGCGCGCGCGATTAGTGTTTCGCGGTTCTACGAAGCTGTACGGCAGAAGCTCGGCAGAAGCTAAACTCTTCCCCTCCGACTCTAGGCTTTGTACACCTTTGCTTTTCGTCTGATTGAAAAGTACGCGCCGGAATCGCTTCTTCCACCTTTTTGTTTTATACGTTCCTTCGCGCTTGTCGCACACGTTCCTTTTCTTTCTTTCTTCTTTAGTCTGAGCTAGCCCGGAGTTTTTATGCCCGGCTTCTTATCGCCAGCGGAACGGAGACGCGGCATTCGACTTTCATTGCTGTTTTATCTGTTTTTATTGCGGATGAGACACTTTGTCGCTACGGGCTTATACTTTTAAAGTCTTTTATTTACCTTCGTCGCGTAGCTAAATTACTTTATTCCTTTTCTTCGCCCGTTGTATGCGCATTTAACAAAAGGCAAAGACATTTTTTTATTGTTATCGTATATACTTTTACAATCAGAAACGCATCACGTGGACATCCTCGATATACGCCGAACGATTGCGAGCAGCAGCACAAAAAGATCATCGATCCGGTCAGGATGGCAACGTTAAACCACACGAAGCTCCAATAAAAATCGATCGATCCAGAGCCGCAAGCCAATAAACGTTCCTTTTTTCTTTGCTCTATCGTCCACGAGAAGACCCGCAAATCCGCCAGACTCTGGTATAAGCTCAGGTAAAGTCAGCTACAGGCAAAATCGTCGTGGCGGCGCTCCTTCCTCCTGTCTCGCGGTTCAGGAGCAGAGCCAGCCAAACCATATCTCCTCCTCCTCCTTTCTCTACTCTTCTGGCTTGCGGTGTTAGGTCAGCGCTCAGTGGATACCCCAAGGGATGAGGATGTGAGAGAGGAGTAGGAGAGAAAACCGCGACTAGAGTTCGCCTCCGTGGCCTGACCGATACTCCCTCTCTCTGCCTCTCTCTCTCTCTCTCCTCTCTCTCTCTCGCTCTCTGCGCGGCCGATCTTATTCCGTCAGCACGCGCGCCGGTTGCATCGCTCCCGCGTCTATCCGGCTTTTATTTATGGCGAAACGATGACGAGCCACACGGCGCCTCGTCCTTCTTCTCTCTCTCTCTCTCTCTCTCTCTCTTGGACTTGCAGTTCGCATGCGGGAGTTCGAAAGAGAACGAGGTATGGTCGTCGGTAATTACTTGCCGCGTTGTCGGACGACTGGGTTATTAATGATGGACTCGCTCGTTAGTTCGCTGAGGCTTTTGCCCTTTGCTGCTGGTAGAGAATTAATCGATCAGTCGGGTTAAATTAGTCGAAAATGTTTATTTAGCCGGGGAATCGAGCTGAACTTTGTTGCCGATCGATCGTTGCAAGTACAAGCACTTTTGCAGAAAAGTCAGGTTCGGTTGGCATTTAGAAAACATAATAATCCTCTTCTTTTTTTTCTTGCACAATTAAATATTGGAACCCAAATCGTTTCTAACATCAGTTTACCCTTGATTATTTTTTGACACAATACTTATGTAAAATTATCTTTTCGGTCACTACATGCTTCAATATATCACGGCATCTATTACCATAATACAATTATTCTCTATAGATTTATACATTGCTGACTGATTGGAAGAGTTCTATCTTCTGAGTATTTCCAAAATACCTATTGTGGTGGTTAAACCGTGACTAGCCATAATTTTTTTATGATTGATCGTTGCACATCAATGATTCCCAATTCGATCACAGCTATACAAATCTCATCAATTTCACTTTACCCATTAATTTCTATTTCCTCAGCGTACAGACGTGTCCATTATAATCGCCCACATTAAACGTCAATCCTAAAAACAAAATCTTTCGGTAATGGACCTTTTCAAACGAAATCTCTCCGTTGAAAAAAAAAAAAAAAAAGAAAAACCTAGCAGCGCGCGGCAGAGAGAAAACTTAATTTGCAAGCATCTTACCAGAATCGCTTAGCGCATCAATTCATCCTCCCTGCCGCAGCAGCACAAAAGAAAATCAATCGCGGCCATCGTTCCCAAATCGATTCACGTCCCATCGCAGTGATCCTTCATCCTTCCACCCACACACATAGTGACTCTTATGCCTGGTCTATCGGCCAGCGCAGCTTCTATCTCCTCCCGTCTTTCCTTCAAAAAATAACGACTCTCCCTCCCAAAGATACCTTCTGCTTCCTGCTGAGCTGCCAGAGCATACATCTCTCTCAAGAGCCCCGAATCTACGCTGGCCTATGGGTATATACCATGTGTATACATATCAGAGGAGAGCCGAGAGAGCTCGGGATCGTCGCATAAATTGCGCTCTAGCTGGCCGAAAGCTAATATGCGGCTTCTCCGACCGATCGAAGCTCGGGGAATAGTAAATTTCCGTGGACGCCGCCATTATTAGCATATACGAGTATGCTCCGGGAATGAGTTATGCGCGAGGCAGCTTGAACTACGGCTTACTCTCTCTCTCTCTCTCTCTCCTCTCTCTCTCTCTCTCTCTCACGCGGCCCTCCTACGTGGATAGGAAGACACATTCGGATACAGCGGATGGATATATCCCATTCGGAGGGAGGAGGACGACGACGGGGGGAAACGCGAGCGCGGTCAGGTGCATCCTTCGGAAACTGGACTCTCTCTCTCTCTCTCTCTCTCTCTCGGAGATCTGCTGCTGCTGCTGTCCGCGTGCAGATGAGAACGTCAGCAAGGCACGCGAGGATGGGATTCTGCGGCCTCTGCGACCCAAACTATTCTCCGTTTTATGGCGGTGCTCCGCGTGCTACTGCCGTCGCTACTACATAGCCCCGTCCTACCTCAGCTCTGATTGAAGAGGTAGACTTTGAATGAGAATGATAGCTCTGGGGATGGAAGATATGCGCTTCTTCTGGACATTCAAAGAATCATTTACTGAGGATGGGTGCATCAGGGTATAAAATATTCGGTTTCGATATGTTTTACAGGCTGCCATTGCTTTTCGTGATACGGAATTCTGAGAAAATTTTATTTTCACAAGTTGCGAAAGGTACTCGAGTGGAATTTATTCCTGAAAATTTCTGTATCCTCTTAGAACTAGCTCTTGGAATGAAAATAAGAGAACATGCTTTTGTTCGAGTTCCTTTCAAGTATTGGAAAACTTTCTTGATAATATAAAAGTGAAGTTCCAAATTGTCTGCGCTAGAAAATGTTTTACGCCATAGCGACATCAAAGAATCACACCCGAGGGATTCATATTTTATTCGCCAGTGTTAGCTTGGATATTAATGCTGCTTTTGTATCCAGGGGTAGAAAAAAAAACGAAAGAATAGTCATATCAATAACTGGCAACATTACGAGTTTTACCGACACACGGAGAATATATACATGTAGTACACGCTTCTTACAAGACCATAAATATCTTCCTCGGAGTTGCGCCATAACTTTTAAGCTGATTAAACGATAAATATCCTCTTTGGTTTTATACGCAGTAAGTAAACAAACACTATCGGGAAAATCTTATATTAATAAACTTACCCGGTCAATGCTTTATATTCCATGAATATGATATTCGTCGATGCAATATAATGATAATAAACTCTTTACGTCCGAGGCGGGGGTATCATCACCGACGACCGGGGCGAAGGGGGAGGGAGAGGGGGGTTTCGATAGGATTTCAGGGCGAAACTATTCGCGTTTTATGTCCCCTCTTGATAGCTTCGATGGATCCCGAATTGTATGGGAACGTTTATGGGTATATATACGCGTTGGTTTGCTTTTCACATCGGCTGTGCGGGACGGATTTTACGTTCAATAGAAGAATTATTAAAGCGTATAAAAGGTGAAAATCCGCCCGAAGAAATAACAATTTGTTTATGGTGCGTCGTAACGCGCTGGCTTTAATGAATGAAAAGAAAGGAAATAGTGGGGGGAATATCGTTTGACGAGTTCAATTTTGCAGCCTGCGACGGGTGTAGGAGATAATTTTACGAACCTTTTTTTTACGCGATCGGCCGAATGTATGGGCCACGCAGGATATGCGCGCGCGCGCGCGGTTAGCTCGAATCATCTTTTACGTATATCCGAGGACTGCTGCTGCTGCTACTGCTGCTGGTGCTGCTGCACGTTTGCCGAATGCTAACGAGCTCACAGATAACTCAATGGAGTCAATGTAGCCGCATGGGTATACGCAGCAACAAGCCTCGGGTAAGAGATACACGAGCGGCATGAATCATCCACGAGTATAAATTTTGGGCAAAAAATTCCCTCTCTCTCTCTCTCGCTCTGCATCGAAGTCGATATTTTACAATCGGGTATACATACGCGTATATGCCAGCTTTCTCTCTCTCTCTCTCTCTCTCTCTTTTATCTAATTTGGAGGAACGCACATTTGTTAGCCGGAAGCCGTTGCGCGGCGGCTTCACCTCGATGTACGCTTTGTCGCGCGCCCCCGCGGAATCGATTGAATGAGGGTAGTAGTAGCGAGAGCGCTAAACCGATCGTAAATCCGAGGAGCGGCTTATGTGTACCTGGGCGCCTCTGTAATAGCCCCGTAGTCGTGGGTTGTGCGGGTGAACGGGTACTACACGGTCGCGCGCTTCTCTCTGCAACCGGTGGCTTGTGACGCTCTTCTATGTGCTCTTGTTTTTTTTCTCTCTTCTCTCCTCTCCTGCTCTCTCTCTCTCTTCTTCGTTCCATTTGGTTTTATTTGATTTTCGAGAGTGCACCGCGGCCGCGCAACGGAGAGAGAAAAGTGGGGAATATATAAATTTGAATGAGAATGAACGAGTATTGAATAGAAAAATTATTTAATGAAAGTGCCGCCTGCATGCGAACTAGAAAAAATTGGGGTTATCGTGCTGAAAAGGGTTATTTGTGACGCAAATCAATTGAAAAAAAAAATTCAAATGTACAAAATTTGACTTCATATTAATAAAATATGCAATGTTACACAGAAATAAACTAGACTTTACTTATCATAAGTATACACTTTTCTTTTCAAAATTTCTGCCGAATCAAAGTCAGCTGATTCAATTTATTCTTTCCCAGGCTCATTTTATAGCTCCGCATTATACAAATTATCGTAACTCAATCCCCGCGCAGTACGAGCTAACCACTCGGCATATATAAAGTCTTATTCTTAGCGTGTGCACACGGGTAACGCACTGCGCCCCTTTTTCCGCCCGTAGATTTCTGCGAAGTCTCGAGTCGGAATGCAAACTAACGCCGCTGTGTGCAACAGCAACAGCAGCAGCGAGGGGGATTTTGAAGGATAGAACGTGCCGTTGCACCTGAAATTCCCGGGGCTTCGCCTCACGCCGATGTCGGGGCTTCGATTGTATTTCTGCGCGTCCGCTTCTTCCTCCTTCTTCGTCCTTTTTTTTTTTTGTTGTTACGGCGTTCGTATGGCCCGCCAAAAAGAAGTCGACTTTGGTTCCTGCAAAAAGGATATTATGCTAAAGAGGATTCGGGAAGAGATGCGCTAGCTTCCGCCGATTTCAATGTATATTATCGGGAATAGGACTACAGGGCCCGGCTTTTGTCTAACCCAAAGACAATCAGTTCGAATTTCGATCTATAACAATGGCGCGAGCTCTGCATACGAAATTCCCTTATCCCCCAAGTCAATTTATATTTTTCTGTTCACCTTGGGCTTCCTACTGGGATTAACTTACAGCCAGTTTTATATATATAGAGGCGAATAAAATTCTGAGTTCGCGGAGCAAGAAGAAAGTTTTGTATAGTTATATTTCATGCCCTCCTGATGTATTCCTTTGTCATCCAAGCTGAAAGAAATGATCCTTTGAAACGAACGACGAGGAAGAGAGTAGGGAGCTTGTACTTCTTTCGCTTAATCCTGTTACGAGATTATATCTTT
Source organism: Megastigmus dorsalis (assembly GCA_900490025.1). NCBI lineage: Eukaryota > Metazoa > Arthropoda > Insecta > Hymenoptera > Megastigmidae > Megastigmus > Megastigmus dorsalis. The sequence goes on along the minus strand of UELU01143681.1, from coordinate 92,890 downwards.
CCGATTCAAAGCAGATCTTACGGTTGAATTAAAACAATGAGCGCGCGCGTGCGCGTGGGCTGCAGAGAGAAGAAAACTAACTAAAAAGCGGGGCTTGTGCAAGTGTGCAGCGTTTGACGTCTGACTAATAATTCATATGAAAAGGAAAATCAAAGCCCCGCCCGCGCGTATTATGCATTATTCATCGACGAGCGACGACCGGTAGAAAAAGGTCCAAATGAAGATTAACGCGATATTCCGCGGAAAGAAATTGTCGGCGACCGGTGCGGATGGGGCACCCGAGGCACAATCTCTCTCTCTCTCTCTCTCTCTCTCTCTCTCTCTCTCTCAGAAATTCGCGCTTATATAGAATCAGAGCGAATATTTACATCAATTAGCCTCTCATTCTCGGGCCGACAATAAATGAAACCATTTCCCAGACGGTGGATTTATGCACGACGCGGCGGGGGCACAATTCAATTCCTCCTCCTGACCATGCGACGACGACGACTACGACAATTGCCTCTCTTTCTCCTATCCCTTTCTTCATCTCTCTCCCTCTCTCTCTCTCTCTCTCTCTCTTTCGCTTTTTCTACATTTAGCTCCTCTCTCTGGTCCTCGTCCGCCGCGGCGTCCGTCCCTTTTCTCTTTTTCAATTAAAATCCCAAATTACTATATCTATCCGCTCATGAAATTCGACAAGATGCAATTGTAACGTGATTCGAAGTGGAATCTCCTAGGAAGTCCATTTGCACGACGAATTAATTAGTTCACTTTGTCTGCACCAGCCTCTTTTCTCTACTTCTACAACTATATCTCCTGCAGTGAAATACATTAGTACAGAAAGCGTAATCCCCTAGGTCTTGTGCTTCATTCATACGCTAACTCTCGAGTGAAAGATCAATCCATTAAAGTAATTAATGTCCTATAAAGAAGCTCGTTGCAACACAAATTCACTTCAATTTTGCAACTCCTACAACTTCGTCACAACTCCAGTACCAGAAGCATACAACGAGGAGTCAATTGGCAAGTGCTTTAAAATCGTTCAGCACAACAATCCTCTCCCCGTTCCAAAGTTTTCTTTTATATATACGCTCTTCTTTTCCACATTTGTCCCGTGTTATACTCTTGTCTCTCAAACACACACGCACGTACCGCAGCAGCAACAAGAGTCGCTCCATTTCTCGGTCTTTCACGGTAATACAACAGAGAGAGAGAGAGACGCGCCTAGCATATCTCGGTATATAAAGGGCCCGCGAGTATAACTGGGCAAGATCCGCATGAAACATTCAAAGCGAGCGGTAATGGGAAAATCCTCAGAGTCGCGTGGCCACCACGAGACTTTCCCTCTCTTTCCAACTCACACACGCTCGAGCGCTACTGACGCTACTGTCTTGTTCTGGAAGCCCGCGCGCGCGCGCGTGTGTGTGTGTCTCTGGGCACGCGTTGCGGTAGACCGGCGAGAGGCCCTCGCTCGAATTACCATCTCTCGTCCCGCGCCATGTAGGCAGAAAGAGAGAGAGAGAGAGAGAGAGAGAGAGAGAAGAAAAAATGGTTACCCTTTAATGCATGCGGGTGTCCTTTGTGCCTTTTGAGGATTTCTCTCTACTCTGTGGCCTCGCTCGTTCGCCCCGGCTCGCTTCTCCCCTCCCCCCTCTTTTTTCTCTCCCCCGGTCTCCCTTATATATCCGTGACCGCGTGCGTGCGCGCGGCTCGCGACGCCTCGTGCATACAGAAACGGTTAGGCCCGCCGCTATCGCATGAAAGCACAGAAGGATGAAGATGGAACGGAACGCTTATGCGTGTGCGGGTGTATATACGCGTCTGTGGATATAGATGCGCGTGTATAGATAAAGAGAAGAAAAAAAAAAAAGAAAGAAGAAGAAGGAAGCCAAAATGGGGGAGAGAGAACGAGCAGGAGACGAGGCGGACATTCGCGCATATGCATGCAAGTTGGACGGCGGGGAGAGACGGAAATGGTGTGTGTATGTGGCGAGAGGATGCTTGGCGGTGGTCTGATGGGATTCGACACGTGGCGGACGGTTCGTTCTGCCTCTCTTTCTGTGTGGAAGAAAACGAAAAAGTTGAGAGTTGGAACGGGAGAGTTGGGCGGAGAAAGGATGGGAAATGATGGGGCAAGTTTGTTAAGGGATGATTTCAATGGGTTTTTCTTACTTTTTTTTCTGTGTTTGGGGTGAAATCGAGGGATACGCGAGACTTGCTGGTTCGGCGTGTAGTTTTGAACGAACTGTGGGGAAAATTGGACTTTGTAAGTAGATACAGTATAATGTTAGTGTTAATACTATAACGTACGTTATACATTTATTCGCAAAAGATGTTGATAAAATTCACTTGTTATTGTACAAGTCTGCAAGTGGGACCAAGAAACCATTTCCATAAAAAATATATATATAATTGTAAAAGTAAAAAATCGTTCGGAACTTTAATAACAGCAGGAAAAAGAGTACAGTTATAGAAAAGTACAGCCGTAACATTCGAAGGTAAAAATTCAATATAAGGAAACTAAGCACTAAAAGCTAATCTCGATCCTGCACATAATTGTCACAATAACAATGTACATAAAGTATGATTAACCGAAATCAATTCCGGGGCATATTGCCGTGCGGCCGCACACACGCGACACAAAAAAACTCGACAAAAGCCACGCGAAACTTCATCAACTATCCGCACAATATCCACCGTCCATTCATCATTACCATCGCTCGTTACGACCAACATAAATATTGCAAGAGCCGCTGCAGTCGGGAGCACGAGCCGCGCGTTCTTTCTCCCCGCATGCACACAAAAAAGGGAACAGAGAGAGGGAGAGAGGGAAAAAAAAAAGATAAACAAAACGTCGAGCCAGCAGAATTACCTACGTACGACAGACAGTGCAGAGTGTATAGAGACAATCGAAAACGAGAGAGAGAGAGAGAGAGAGAGTGAGAGTGAGAGACTCTGTCCAGTGCATCACGTGATGAGCCGCAAAGGTGTCTATACTGCAGCGGCAGCGGCGTAGGAAACGCGCGTAAAAGCGTAGGTAGTATACTCGCGTCGGTCGTCCCCCTCATTCAGTCGCTACGACTGTAATACTCCCTCTCCACTGTTATACGCGTTCGATGGGCGAACGGGCGCGTACAGAAGAAGCTCATTCCGTATTCCATTTCGCTCGGGTATTCTCTTTGCTCCCGCGGCTCATCAGCCATTGTCTGGGTATTTCCCGCGCACACCACCAGCAGCAGCCGACTCGACTCGGTTCACCGGCCTAATTATCCTCTATCTCTTTCTCTCTCTCTCTCTCTCTCGCGTAGGTGGCTCTCTCTCTCTCTCTCTCTCTCTCTCTCGTGCTCGCGTTCGCTTCTATTTTCGAGAGCGCGTCGCTAATTGACGGGGCGCACGCGTGCGTCTCTCTCTCTCTTTCTCTCGGCAGCAGCCGGCGTTTTAACCCCTTGTGTGTGAATGGCCGGGAGGGGGGAGAGAGAGAATGAAGAGTGCGTCGGAGAATGAACCACGTGTGCATTCGCGACGCGCCGCCGAGAGCTTATGCGCGGCTTTTATATTTCTTATATTGTCGGTTAGCTCTTTAATGGCTCTTATTGCATAGGGGCTCTATACTTTTTACTTTTTCCACTTCTATATACGATTTGCGGAACTTTTTCCCGTCGCGTTTAGTTCTGTGAAATTTTCCGAACGATTTGCATAGAGCTGTCTTTTGTACTTTCTAATCAATATATGCATGGCTTTAATTTATGCACGCGCGCCACCATTTTTATGGATATTTTACAATTTTCTATATTACACCCTGGCAGAAATTTTATTACGACATCATATTTTCGAACGGGCCATAAACGCGCGCGCCTCCGTCCCGTAAAATATAAGAATCTCTTTCTCTCTCAGGACTGGAACAAAAAATATTCCAAACATCCGACGATCCTGGGATAGCGGAGCTGCATTATATTTCTTTTTCGAATTCTTCGCTGTTTCCGTAGCTGAGCTGCGCGCGAATTACGCTCTCGGGATTCTTCGGCCTGTCCGTGTTCTCGGATTCGTTTTTGCCCTACGCGCACTCTCCAGTGCGAGTTTCATAATTCACGGATTATCGCAACAATATAAAGGGCTCGGTTCGCTCGTTCGTATGAATATTCCAGAGTGCAGCGCGCCGCTGAGATAATCCGCGTGCCGAATAATTCGCGCGACCGCCGCGGAATAGCGGCAACTAGTGACGAAGGATTTGGACCGCCTGGAATACATACGGACGAGCGCGAGAGATAGAGAGAGAGAGAGAGGAGGAAATTCTCCCCCGTATATAGCTCGTCTTACAATACTATATACGTGTGTCCCTCTCGCTAAGCCTTTATATAACTTTTCGTAATTCGCGAATTTATTCCAACGAGCGGCCACGACGACTATATCGCGGCCTTTACGTGTATTCGCTATTGTGTGTCCACTGGTGTGACGTAGTATATAGCGGAGCTCGGTGTACCGGTCGAGCCGCGCGAAAGAAAATAATGCCGCGTCTTTGCGGAGTCAGCGGTTTCGCAAACTCCCCGTGTGCGCCTCCACGACGAATTTCGCTGCTCTGGCTAGAGAATCCGATTTCCATGCGATATTCCCTCGTTTCCGGGACTTTATATATCGCGGCGTCGAATATATATATATATGAGTGGAAAGATATACGCGAATAATTCGTTGGTTGAATAAAGCGTGCGATACGGAAATGTCTGGTAGTAGCTCAATGGCGTTAAATTATTCAAGACATTTTACTCGCTATCCTGCTTAAACAACGTTTTTCAGAACTTTCCTATAAAACAAAGTACACGTGTAAAAATTTCCATTCGCCAGCGCGCGCCAATCAATAGTCGCACGCGTGCTAGACTATTATTTAAATCAATATATAGTACAGTGAGTGTGTACAGGTTTACGCTACAGTCAATAGACTCGTTACGGTTTTACATTGAGAATTTCCTGTATAATGAAAACACACGGAGGTGCACATTTCGCTCAGCTGTATGGTGCCGCGATATCACGCCTCGACCATCGAGCTAGCTGAAATTGAATTTTCATAAACAACGCTGGAAAAATAGCCGACAGAGTCTCTTTTGTAACAATCGAACGTAGCTCTCTTTTCCCCCAATTTCTGTCTCCCTCCTCTCTATTATTTTTTAAGCTAGTCCCTCTCGCTCCCCCATTTTCTCATTGCGCTCGGTATATAGCTTCTCTCTCCGCACAGACACACAATGGATTTTTATATTCCACAGGGCGTTAGGTCCGCGTATAAGGAAGGAAGCGAAAGAAAGAAGGAAGCGAAGAAAAACGCTTCGCCGAGCTCGACAACGACTGCCGAGGAATCCACTTAAAGACGCTTATTTTCCCGGGGGAGGTTATACGAAAGAGAGAGAGAGAGAGAGAGGCGAAATTGCGCGAGGGGGTATATACGGAGGAGGGCAAAAGCGCAGGAGAAAGAACGTATAGCACGTGGACGCGGATAATCCGCGCTCTATTCAGGATTTACGTGACGTTTGACCTCGATTCCTCTCTTACTCTCTAGGTATAGTAGTCGTCGACCTCGTGGCCCGTGTGTAAACGTTGATGCGCTTGGATTCGGAGAGCGCCAAAAAGTATAAGGTGGGGTGGGGGGGGGGGGGGGGGGGGGGGGGATGAGGCAGACGAACGTCAACCTTCTACGTTGGTAGAAGGAAGCCAGCAGCAGCAGCAGAGTCTTAATGGCGTGTCTTGGCTGCTGCTCCTCTGGCCGCGTTTCCGGGAGGAGACGCGCCTTTCGCGTTATATAGCCCCTCTCGCTTCGTTCGCCGCTGTGTGTATAACCGGGGCAAGAGGGTCTTTTGAAGCCCAGATTTAGGATGCCGCGTTTATGGACGGAGATATGGCTTGTTTAATCTAATTATGCCGCTATACCGGTGCCGTTGCTGCTACGGCGTGGGCCGTCTTTTCCACGGGTGTGGACACTTTTATGATCGCTTGCTGGATGGCCCATAGCGTTTTAATATTAGCCGGTAGTCCGTGCGTAATTTTGGCTGATTTATGCCGACTAGCCTAGTTTAGTAATTGTAGGCGCTGCTGTTGCTGCCTTAATCGACTCCATTCGTTCGTTAACCGGCGGAATAGTGTATACTACGTTGCTGTTGGTTATATTGTGCGCGTTGGAGCTGCGTATCAGCGAGGGATTAATCCGTGTGTCTCATGGATACGAATACACCTGTGAAAATAAAATAATATATACATTGGCATAAAGCTTAATTCAGTTAATATTTCCAAAATGTAATGAAATATAAAGCTTCATCTGCCATAGCGATTACGACGAGTGCTATTTTTAAACACTAATAGCTAACAGGGAAAGCAAAATTGTTATTGTTGAAAAGCTCACGTACTCGCATCGAGACACGAACTTTAAACAAAGAGGCACTCGTACGTGGACGAGTTGTGCTATATTTTAATTACGATAAATCCTCTCTTGTAAATATCCATAAATCCAGTTTCGAGAGGACGGCTAATTTTAACCACACTGGGATCGTTCGCTCTATATACACCTCTGGCCTGCACCCTTGACACGTCGAGATCGTACGAGCAAGAAGAAAGCAAGAGAGAGAGAGAGAGAGAGAGAGAGAAAGGGCTGCTACAATCATCTCTCTCCATCTCTTTCTCCCTCAGCGTACCGCGCGTTACAGTCTCGCGACCTCGAAGCCATAAAGCACAGACGTCGCGCGCCAAACAGACGCGGACAGATGTACGCGATATACGTGTATACGTATACAGGTGGTGTACCTGAATCTCGAGTCTCCTCGATGAATTATTCCGTTGGCAGAAACGTTTTCATTCCCTTGCTCTACAGAGCTTCTTTTCGTATCTCTCCCCTTTTTTAGTCCTTTGCACTACTTTGCACTAGTATAATGTGTGTATGTGTGTCTCGTGTGAGTGACGCGGAGGTATTCAGTGCAACACAGCCCATGAGAGCATGTTTTCCTATCCCGGCTCTCTTCCGAGCTTCTTTTTCACCGACACGACCTGCCTTACTTCTGTGTGACCTTTTATCTTTATTCGCGTCTACCTGTGCTCTTGGAAACTTTATTTAGCTCGTAGATCGCTGCTAAGAGATCAAGGACGCGGTCGAGTGTAATATTTAGATGTGGTCCTGTTCTAGTCAGAGAATCATTTGGAGAAGATTATAATTCACTCGCTTTTTATAAAGAGTTAATATAAGCATTCGATTCATGTTGCTCACATATTATGCATCGATCAAAGCAAACTCGTCCACCTGAAAAAAACTTGATAAAAGTACTAAACAGCTGCTCCAGTGCACTAATGCAAATAATGTGTAAAATATTAATATCGAGAAGTTCGTGTCTACCTCGCGCAATCTTTAATAACTGAAGCGCGCAGAACGAAATGCTTCGGTCCACTGAATTCCCGTAGATATGAGTATTTACTTTTGTGAGTACATTTCAATGCTTCACTCGCAGAAGAATGAAGAGCCAAAGAGATAGAGATAGACAGAGAGAGAGAGAGAGAGAGAGAGAGACAGAGAGCCGGGAGCATCGTGCGTTAATATCTGTAAATCGACATTTGTGTATGTGATGTACACAGAGAGCAGCAGCAGCAGAAGCTTTTCGAGTCGTCGCCCCGTGTGTGCAACTCCTCCGATCCTTATCGCCTCGATTGAAGTTGACGACCGGAGGGAAATTCAATTATGGAAAAAAAAAGAAAGGGAGGGGCTCCCCTCACAAAACGATTATCTAATCTAGTGCATTGACTTGTGCGTGGCCTATGCTCAAAGAAACAGAGACGACGACGACGACGAGAGAGAATGGAAGGGGTTTTTTCGATGGATGCGTAACGCGATATCTCTCTCTGTCGCTTGGTTCTTTCTCTATGGGCGATTGTTTGCCCTGCCGCGGGGACAATCGTGCCTGTCGCATTTTCGTCGCGCGCAAGGTTACAGACGACGTACATCTGATGCGAACTATTGAAATGTCCCTCTTTTGTCAGCGATTTAAGAAAGAAACTCGAGATGTCAAACCTTCGTTGCCGCGGCTTCACAGTAATACACATTTCTATTAGTCTACGAAAATGGCGTATATGTGTTCTATCTTACAATTGAGTCGTCTAAAAGGTTCTAGACTGTTCAGGGTCACTTGTGAGCAGCAGCTCTATATATAAATTAATCTGATTGGTTGTTATACAAAAATTGCATTAGAGTGTTTAGCAATTTGATTATCTCTTATGAATATCTATCGTTAAAATGGAACAGACCTGTATCGATTAAATTACCATACTTGCTAATGTTCGTTGACACTGGGACATAATAATCCGACTTTTCGATAAATTAATATCAGACCACTCGCTTTAATATCTAACGGATGCATTTTGTAATTTAATTCTGTAACATTGGTATAGTGACGCAATGCAGTATAAAGAACGAAAAAGTAAATCGTAGAACATTGGTTAAGATAGAAGATGACGGGTGTTGGCGTATAGAAAAACGCGCCAGAATTAACATTCATTTCCTTGAAAGCCCAGCCCATTCAAACGGGAAGATCGTGGAGAAGAGATCAAAGGCAGGAAGGAGAAAAAAAAAGCGCGCGCGCGCGTGAATCGGGAGTATTTTTTACGTCCGACTCTCTCGAAGGAAGACGAACGCGAGGGCAAAGGAAGGAGATTAGAAAATAAAAAAGAAAAAGCGAAGAAGGAGAGGAGGAAGGAAGACGAAAGTGCTTGTTTCTCTCTCCATCCTCATCGGACTACTCTGTAATTTTCCTCTTCTCTTTCTCTTGCACTCGGGTGAGAGGCTCGCGTACATGCAATTAAACCGTAGGAAATTGTCGAGCCATTCGTCGAGAGAAAGAGAAAGAGAGAGAGAGAGAGAGAGAGGGGGGGGGGAGGAGCGAATGAGGCTGGTGCAGCAGAGGCTCTGCACGACGTGAGTTTTAGAGGGCGCGTGCCGGTGTCGTCGCGCGTCTCTTGCTCTCTTGTCCCGTTCCCATTTCTCGGATTAAACGCGGATCAAGCTTTATTAATCCCATTACGATCATCCCGCGCGCGCGAGCAGAGCAAGAGGTTAAAGGAAAAGCGAGGCTAAACTGAGGCTTTGAGATGAGAGCGAGCGAGACGGCAAATTGTGCGGACCGAATTTAAAAAAGGGAAATAGAGAGTGAAACAGAGAGAGACAGAGAGAGTAGGCGAATCGACTGCTAGGCAGTAAAGTGACGAATAAAAGGACAGTAAAAGCGGTGTAAAAAATTTACTGGCAAATGCCGATTGTTCAACATTGTTTAAATCGATGGAGTCGCAAGGAAGAAAGGATTTTTCTTCCTTTCCTCGTTGAAAGACTGTATATAGGCAATAAGCTAATGATCGCTATTTTGAGAAGATTGCTTGCTCAGTTTTATGTTCCATGAACGAATGACTTGAAAAAAAAAATAAACGAATCTTAACTGGTGCAATTTCTCTTTTACAATGTCACTTCATCCCTGGGTATTTCAAATAACAAAATATCATATTACATTTATGCTAAGCTTATGGACAAATTGCTTTTCTTAATTAACCAATAAATTTTGTCATTTTTGTTGCAGGTGAGCATCTATTCCGGTAGTATCGGTTTTCAAATTATTGCGCGAAATCAGCACTGTAACTCATCCAAGATTTGCTCATGCACTTACCCGCAGACACCAATCATGTAAGTTCAGTAGCTAATCATACTATGTCTTTAATCATCGTTGGGGAAAAAAAGAAATCACACTCTCATTTTTTTCCCGATTAACGCTGCAGCAGATTCCCCCGCGTGCGTATAAGGCGCTGATGTTTATTTTCGCATGCAAGTTGCTTATTAAAAATTAAACCAGCCTCGCGGATTATTAACCAGTTAATCGAAAACCCGAGTATTAGCCGAGCAGCGGCAGCGTGGCTAACGAGCGCTCGGTTAGCCAGGTTCCGCATGCTCACGATTACCCTATGGGTTGGCTATAATTAATCGTGTAAAGCATGACGCGCATCAAATAAATGCGGCGAAACAATGATTCGGGCTTATTATCGGTCAACCTCCCGATAGTCCGATCTGAAAACCGTTACGCCAGGATATGCTCAGTGATTCAACTGCGGGATAAATCGTTTAGCTGATAACTAACCATTAGCCAATCGCTCGGGTTTTAGAGGTATATATATATACAAACATCACTCGCCACGTAATTAGAACTAAGTTATGCTTACGAACCGGCGTATAATTCGCAAAATGTGTACGCTACAGAGGAGCAATAGTCATGCCAACTGTAATCCGTGTGTTAATTTACGCACGTGCTCTCATTAAGGCCCATCCGCTGCATACTTCTTTTTTTTTCACGCAACTCTCGAGCTCTTATTACAGATCTTAATCCAGTGAGTGGTGCGCCAGCAGTGGCGCTTTATAGAAAGAGAAAGGGAGAACGGACGGAGAGACGTCGGAGCTAATCAGTAGTAATTGCCCTTTCAGGATAGCGCGCGGCACTCGAGCGCTTTCATCTTCTCGAAACTCTCCTTTGTGTCTGAATCGTGACCTTCGTGCTGGTCGTCGCGAGTTGAATATCGCATGGAATCGCGACTTTATATATCGGGAGAACGGGTTTATCCGTTCATTGATTCATTTAAGAAACACCGAAATAACAACGATCGACAATGCCAGACTACGATGAAGTAGTATGGTGTGCTCGCTTTCAAGTTGTTATGGGTATCGATCGTCTAGTACATTCGAGTTAACCGACGCGTGTCGTTTACAAAGAAAAGACATGTTGAAATGTAGGTATAACGTGACTTTGTGGTAATGCTATCAGAGAAAGATATACATATACGGGTGTCCTTGGGAAATTATCTTTACTGCGTTATTCCATCCTGGTGATGTTTTATAGGATCTTTTTCTGAAAATTGTGCGGTATTTTAAAACTGAGATACACATGATTAGCTGCTTCTATTTTATGAAAAATAGAAATCTATAATGTAGAATGTATCGATTGCGATAGATGACTACCTTGACACTTTCCACGGCGTATTAAGTTTCCAGCCGCATAATAAGCCAGCCGTTAGCGAGCTCAATTTCATAATAAACGAGTTTCACATTATGAGCATCCAATTACTAGTTTGATTATGAATCTCGTATTAGATACTCGATTCTTGAACGAACGATATCCCTCGTACAATATACAAAACATTATAATACATCTTATGGCATTAAGAATAATTCCTCGATATGTAAAACCAGAATGGGCCATTTCATTAGCACAACAAAAACTGCCCAACAGCCAAAAATATATGCCTCATCGGGTTCGCTGACTTTTCCTCGTTACGTACATATACCACAAATCCTCCTACACCGTATAATGCAGCTGCTTCAGGAACAATTCACGTATACGAATTAGCCGCACCCACACACACACACAAACACACGTACACAGAGTCGTACACATAACTCGGTCGATGGGCGCCCTAATAAAGTCGCCTCGTGCAATCTGGGACGTTAATGTCGGGTGCTCGGTGCGGTGGAGAAGGCCGGGACGAGAGTCGATCGACTTATGCTTTCGCGTATCACTAATATGTGCCCGCTCGTCGGGGAGGGAGACATTGGTCCAACCTTCGAGGACATAAATAAGAAGAGAACGAAGGAGACCGAGAGAGAGATGGCACGAGGATTTTCCCCAAAGTTGGCCATTTCGGGGACGACGGTTAAGATGAACTCGCGCCGAAGGGTCGTAACTCTTGGGCCACCCCTAGAAAACGATCTTACATGGGCGCGCGCCCGCTCACTACTCCCATTGGCCGCTCGAGCGTCAGTCGACTAAAAGGGACCCAAGGCTCTCTCTCCTCTCTCTCTCTCTCTCTCTCTCTCTCTCTCTCTCTCTCTCTCTGGCTCTATGGCATTCTCTGGATTCGACGATGTAGGGGCATAGAGGAGAGAGAGAGAGAGAGCTAGTCCTGATCAAATAATAAGTCCGAATGGGAGTCAGTCACCCCGCTGCTGCTGCTGCTGCTTCTGCCGCTTCTCTCCATCGCCTCGAGGTATTTCGGTCGTAGTCTTGCGCGCAATATTATCGTCGCTCTCCTCCTCCCTACCCTCGATATGGCATCTCCTCGCTAGTTCTTGCTATTCACTGGCTCTGGCGGGGTGTTGCGCGCTCCAGAGCTGCGCTATATTCTCGAAACTGGCTCGAAGCTCTCTCGAAATTATTGTTGCATTGTAGTGCGTTGTACAGGGGAGCGAGCGAAGTGTCCGTAAACTTTCGCTGCACGGACTCGTGTAAAAAGGGAATGTATTATTGATAGATCCCAGACAAACGTTATTATCTTACGTAGTAAATAATTGTATAATGTCTGGTTTAAGAAGATATTTTAAATTTAAACTAGCGTCGTCTTTTCAAACAAATATGATACCAACAGATTTAACAGCGCATCCTTAATTTCTGAAAACCTTGCAGTTTATCGTAACACTCGTTCTTAGCACAATTTTGATTCGACCCAACGCACTCGGCTAAACAATCACACACATACACACACACACACACACACATTCCTCTTACTATTCAACAACAAAAGTGTCTTTCACCGAATCTCCATTTCCTTTCTCGCAACAAATACATATACAGCAGAGACCGACAGCAATGAAAAAGAAATTTTTCCTATAGCCCCGACTGGGGGCGAGCACTGACTCGTGATCCCTAATCGTCTCCGTCGTTTTTGACCTTTCCTCCATCTCTCGCGCACTGGCGCCAGCAGCAGCCGCTACACACAAGAGAATTGCTCTCCTCTGCACCACACGTTATATATATATATATAGCTAATGGAAGAAAGCCCGCGTGACATTACACCGTCGACGGGTATGGGGCGACAGATCGGTTCTCGCTTGGAAAAAAGAGGATTACCCAGCAGCAGTAGCAGCAGCAGCAGCAGCAGCAGCAGTCGCTGCCTGTCTCTTCGGAATCTTATATATGAAACGCCCGACGATTGGACACACACAATACCTCGGAGAGTCTGTGACACACGCCGCGCCATGGACGAGCTTACCGCTGTTGGTTTTTTTTTCCGCACCACGCGCTCGTTAAAAAAAAAAGCGTAGATGTATAGAACACGCGCGCTCACGGGGATTGCGTGTGCAGCAGCAGCGGCCCGGTTATTGATCTGTCCGAATATCTCTTTCTCTCTCAGGGGTTTTTTTTTGCTTCCTTTCGGCTGGTTTTTAGCGAGCCTGGCGTGGCGCTCGCTCCGCGTTTTGGTTTTATTGTTGTCGAGGAGAGAGACAGGCACGGCGCGCGAAATCTAGGGTCATTGTGAAGTCATTGGATTCACCGTACCCGATCTGATGAATGGAGATGAATGGACCGAGAGTGGATGTGACTGACTGACCCTTTGTGCCTGTGTACAACTCTCTCTCACCTTTTTTTTTGACACGCGCACACGGTGCAAAAAAATACGATTTTGCAATAACGTGATTATTTGATTCAAAGGGGATATATAATAGTTTTCTTTTATTGCCTTTTCTGTGGAGCTGTACACGAGTGCTATGAAGAGTGTATTTTTTTTCGTACTAGATTTACGTTCAATATTTGTATTATTATAGTTTATTCAGTACTCGAGTTTATTTCTATTCGTATATTTGTAACACTCTAATTCGAGAGTTTCTCTTTTGTAACTTGAGAAACAATAGTGCATTACATAACAATGGAATACACCACTTTAGATGCAATATTATATATATACATTTTTATCGGCACAGTAGATTATAACAATAAATTACATCCAAGCCGCTGAATACGAAACAATATTAGTTTATCACGGAGAAAATATACATAGTATCCGAAAACGTTTCGCTCCAACTGCGGATGAAATGTAACTACTTGATGCGCCGCCGAGTGTAAGGCCGCGCGTAAAACCAGCGGAATAAAGAAGGCGGAAAAGTAACGAGAGACTACCGACGAGAGTCGAGCATCACAAATTACAAGAAATTGGCCAAATAGGAATCGCGGAAAAATTGTGCCCCGCCGCGCCTCTCTCGTTCCCCCCTTACGCTATAATACGGGGAGAGAAAGAGAGCGAGTCGACAGCGCGTGTAAGTAAAATTTTATTACCGTCAGGGATAACGCCGCGCGCTGTACCAGTAACCAGAAAGAGAAAGAGAAAGAAGGGAGGAGAAGGAGGAGAAGAAGAAGAAGAAGCCCCCCTCGACTGCAAATGGAAACGAACTGTCTATCCTCCTGTATAAATCACAAGCGGCCGCGCGCGCAAGTTAGAGTACGAGTCGTAGAGAGATTATTGTGTGCGGCGCGCGGCCTCTCGCTCGCTATACAGTATCGATCAGCTCGGGCGCCGCGCCGCGCGCGCAGACGCTTGTGCAGCCCTGTCGGCAATAAAATATTTTTCCTTCTCTTTTACGAGGAGAAGAGAGAGAGAGAGAGAGAGAGAGAGAGAGAGAGAGGGGCCTAGAAGGGAAAAAAGAAGCGAGAGGAAAGAAGGAGAGAGCCGAGCCTCTAGGCGACTCTCCTCACGAATATTATCCCTCGAGGGGGTTGAGAAAGAGAGACCCGCTGTTATATAGAGTCGCGCTCGCGCGCGTTTTATGGTACCGGATTACTAACAATCAGCGACGATTTCATTATACCTCGCTGGCATTCACCGATTCCTCATCACCTGCAATAAATCCACTGTCCCGCTTCTGCTGCCGCTTCTTTCGCGCCCAGGCCTATAAGAAAAGTGTACGATGCGCCTTTGCTTTTACAACTTTTATGAACTCGAGGAGGTCGGGTTTAAATCAATATTACACATTTTTTATGATCGCGAGCGTTACGATTTATCTCTCTCACTGTGCTATATATATAACGAGCGAGTGATGCGCTATCTCCGTCTTTATCTCGGCGTCTAATTGATAATCGAAGGTTATTTCGGTCTTGAACATCTATAGGTCTCGAATTCTGTAAAATTTGCGTCGATACCAAGTTAATAAAGATTATCGATATCGCGCAGAAGCGAAATCTTCGCAATGTTTAATTTTAATTTCTTCTACGGTAAGAATCCCATTTGTATATACTCGGCTCTCGTCTTCGCTAAAGTCCTCTCTCTCTCGTGTTGGAGGTCGAAAAAATATTTTCCAAATCAGCAGGTCAAAGAGTCTCGCTCGTCGGATCGCAATATATCTCCGACGAGCGCACAACAATGGGGAGCCGCGCGCTTCGTATATATATATACATATAGTCGCAAAAATAAGCGATCTTCGATTTCGAGCCGCGCCACGGGGCGTATACGATGATTCCCCGCGTGCCAGCTCCGTATGGTCATGTATATATATGTATACATTATGCCCATAGGCATCATTCGGCTCGAAAAAAGGAGGCCATAAATACATTGCTTTTCGTAATTCACTGAGCAGAGCAAGAGCGTTTTTCATACTCCAACGCGTTCGCTCGCTCTCTCGTCGCCTCGATTTATCTCTCCTTTTGTCTGCTCTCTCTCTCTCTCTTTAGAGCGTGCGCTCGTGCCTGATCTCTGGATGGAGTCGGAGAGAGAGGAAAAGAAGAGTACGCTCTGACACCTGTTCGACTTTTTAACGCATCATATTGATTCTTGATCTCTCGCTCCTTTTACACGCTATATTTGCTCGAATAATACCGATGTTTAATGTAGCGTGGTGTTCAATCTTTTTCTGAAGTACGTAAAAACGTCACATTATGAATTATTATTTACCCAACTGTTTCGCATTATCAACACTGTCGTTGTTAATCTCAATAAAAGTTTAAACGATTAAACCAAAAATGATGAATCGTAGCATTTTATAACTGGCTTTTATTCACACTACATTTGCCATATTAAATTCATGCGCAAAGCCGAAATAAATGTTCAATTATACATTATGCATCCACTCGCATGTTTTGCGGCCACCTTTAGAAAAAACTTGAATATAACAACATTTATTAAGCGAGCTCCAGTAACATCATGTATCATTCGCACTCGTACAACAACAGGCTGCAAGTGGATTAGCGAGAGGATACCGAGGAAAAAAAAGTGCCAAAAATCCCCTCTGACCTAATCCCCTGTTTCTTACAAAGTGTAAATTTACCTTCCTTCGCGCTCTTCCCAACAAATGCAAAAAGCTAAAACGATTATACAAAGGCAGGACCTCTGCATCGCTCGTCCCTTCTCTCGCTCTCCATCTTTCTTTCAAATCGGATCCGATTAAAGGGGTTATGAATTATCGCATTATCATAATCCTGTAAAAACCGACGAGAGAGAGCGAGTCGTCGACGCACAGCGGGATCACCACCGTAACCAGGGGGGTAACTGTATAACAATAGGAGACGAAAGAGCCGGCTAGTTTGTTACATATATATATATACAGGCTTGCCGCGAGTGTGCCGGTACTTCCTGTAGCGCATAAAAAAAAGAGGAAGCTCCCGCGGCGCTGAATTGTAGCTAATAAGCCCGGTTAAGGTGGTCCTTATAAACCTTGCGATCGTCCCATTCAAAAGCTAATTCTGACCCCAACCGTTATCGACATTGACATCCTAAAAAATTTGCTACGTTCAAGTTTCCGTCCTGTATCAAAGTTATCGTGCAAATGCAAAATTAACCACACTCACACACTTTCTCTGGATAATATCTGCAGACACGTCCCCGGAAAAAAGGTCATCAGCTAAAATCAAATCGTAAAGTCAAATTTCCATCGATCGACACACACGCTACAGCAGGAGACTGGCTTGGTATTCTCTGCTCCATAAACGATTCGCTTGGCCGAGGGTCAGCAGCAGCAGCGGCAGCAGCAGCGGGCAGCCGTGGCCAAAGTGGCTTACACGAGGCCTCACTCGCCATTGTGGAGGAAGTCAGTCCTGTACTCATCGCCTGCCTCTTTAGAATTTACAGTTCACAATGGCACACGACTGTGTATACGAGACTACGACCTCCCTCGGGCTATATACCTCGTTCTCTCTCTCGCTCTCTCTCTCTCTCTCTTTCTTTTTGCTGGCACTGGGGATGGGCTCAGCTGGCCCGCATTATGCACGCCCTACTGCTCCATTCGACATCCCTGCAGGCTTCTGGGCTGCTTTTTACTACTGACTGCTGCCGCTGCTGCTGCTACTGCGACTACGGGGGCCTGCGATGTATACACTTTATACTACTCTCCTTCTTCTTCTCTCTCGTTGGTGGATAGACGAGCCTGCAGAGAGAGGGAGAGAGAGAGAGCTTATTAATTCACAGCGTGCGCGATTCGTAACGCTCGCTTGGATGTTCGCCTTTCCTACTCTCTCTCTCTCTCGCATTTTTTTTCCTACAACTACCTTTCGTTCTTTTGGTCTTTTGTTTCTGAGCTGGACGAGGGCAAGATCAGTCGGCTCTTTTTTTCGCCTCCCGATTTTTTTCTGGGGGAGAATGACGCGATTCGTCGTGGATTGTTTCGACACAACCCTACGTAATTTTGGATTTTGTGCGTGCATGCGAGGTTTAGGTGAATGCGAGGAGGGAACACACACAGGATGATGATGGGAGAGTGCTGAAAGAATGTGACTTTGTGACTGTGTGTAGCCTTGGGGAGTAGGTATGGAGGGAAAAATCGATGAAATAAGACGTACATATTTGTCGGGAACCAAACGGTCCCAAACGCGCCGATTCATGCCTTTTCCAAACCCAACCCTGTAATTATTCCGATTGTTCGGCTTGGAGTAAGAAACCCTAATATCTATATCGTATATAAGGTTGTTTTAAACAATCATTTCCCAGTTGAATTTGTGTAATTGCACATTGCTCCGATTTCTACTGCTGTGATATCATTATATAGAGCTTTGATCTTTTATTAAATTCCCCGCGCATATGCTTTGACATATTCTTTAGCCAATATATGCATTATTCAAGTACTAACGCATATAACCAGTTATACCGATAAAAATATAATTCCCCGATGTGAACAATCCTAAGCCTCCCGCGATAAACATGCTTATTGCCATGAATTATAACATCTTGTGCTCGTTCATGCGAATTTCAGTTGATACTTAATACGCATATTTATGAGAAGGTATAGCATTACACCGGTAATAATATGCAGAAGATTACTGCTTATATATACCTTATCTAGCGTGCGGTATACTCTTAAGCGCTAGTTTTATCAGTGACATAATTCAGTAACTATATTCGCGCGGGAATTATCGCGCATATACGTATATATATATATACGTTTTGTTTTATCTAGTTCTCATTGAAAAGAAATACCGAACATCACTTAATTATTGACCGATCCACAACAACCGAACGTTTCGAATTAACCGAAGAATTTCGTGGCCAATTATTCCCCCAGAAAACGCATTAATACCGTTACCACACACTATACAGAAATCCCAGTCGTCACGATTCCAATAAATTAACTTTAATAAGCGCCGCCGAGTAGAGAAACTCTTTAATAACTCCATTTTTCCCGTGTGTGCGGCGGCCTACCTATTTTTTCTCACTCACTCCCCGTATATACACGTGTGTGTGTGTTCTTCACGAAAGACCAAAAAGATAGAGAGAGAGAGAGAGAGAGTCACGGTGCGGTATTCCCTGATTTAAGGCTACGGCTACGGCGGCGGCAACCATATAGACACCGCAGCGCTCGACGATCGTGAACCCGATCGATTTCACGTCGAGATTAGCGATCCGCGCTGCTGCTGCTGCTGCTGCTGTGTGTGCTATACGCCGGCGCAGCACGAAAAGACGCGCCGCGCGCACTGATTCGTAGATAAGGAACGGAGCCCACTGCTTCGCTCTTCGCTCTATCCTCGTCGATAAGAGTTAGAGGGGGATGGGAAGAGTAGCCATTAACGACCAGCAAAGGCTTTTCCACGGCTCGTATTTTTCACTTCTCACCCGAGATTCGCCTCCTATAGCTCCGATCGATGGAAAATCTCGGCTACATGGCTGTCTTCAGATGGTCGGCGTCAAGTGTAGTAGTCGTGTAATTATGATCTCAGCGAACCAAGATTAATAATTACTCACTCGCGTTCGATATAGACGTTCGCTTTATGCTGTAATTGCTTCCCGGTATATAGAACATACGCGGGTTATAAACTGACAGAACTCGTTTTGGCCGTATAAACTAGTATCCAATTTAATTAACGCAAATTAACACGTGCTCAACGCGAAATTGAATTTATACACGATTGCGATCGTCATTGGCAAAAAAAAAGATCTGATTGGTATACACGCGGATGTTCGTGCAGGCAGACAACAACCAATGACCATCGATCTAGGCCAAAATACTCGCCGTAAGCACAGACATCAAGCGTTTCGCTCCGCTTTTTTATACGGCAATCATCCCATTGCGAACGCGATTTATAACGCATGCTGGATTTATACGTGTGCGATTTACGCGGTCGCATCCCCTTAGGCCGAATGAAAAATTTTTAAAGTCGATATCGAAAGGAGCCTCGATTGTCCTCGGCCGGTCCACATATAACGAGGATGGATTTCTCCGAAGCGCGCGGTAAAGGCGATTTCACGGATACGCACGCGTGACACTATACTACCTACACGCGATGAATCCGACTTTTTCGGAAAACGCTCGAGCACACGAATTTTGGGGGGTCCGTCCATACGCTGCTGTTGTTGTGTCGGCCCCGGAACCTTGTGTGCCGGATTACGACACGACACAAGGGATACAGAGAGCAAGAGAGAGAGAGTGAGCTGCTCCTAACGATGCATCTGTTCCGGCCTATCGGTCACGCACTGATCGACCTGACGCGCGCGAGGGATGTGCCCTGGTAAGCTGGCAAGCGCTTAGAGGTCTCGAGCTCTCGCTATACTCTCTCTCTCTCTCTCTCTGGCTTCGACTCCCCCTCGCTCCCCCATTGAGTTGCATTGTCGTGGCGATCCGAGCGCTAGCGTTAACTCTGAAACGATGCTCTCTTTACAGCTTTTCTGACTGACATTATTGAAAACGTACGTTGCTGCATCAGGTATCGGTGGAAATTGTATATGTTTCTATACAACGCAATTGCACGTTATAACTAACTGGTTCCTGCGTGATTCATAAAAAAAAAGAAAAGAAAACGAAGGGTACAAGGTTAGTTTTCATTGAATCAAAAATTGTTGTTGAAAAATCAGCCAATGAATGGATCGACTCCCGGCCATATAGATGAAAAACTTTGTTCCTCGCTGCATACATGCAAATAGAGAAAAAGAAAGGAATTCCCAACGGAAGCCAGTGGAGAGATGAGAGAGAGAAAGAGAGAGCTGCGAATTGACGTATCGATCCGCCTCTAAAGTCGTTCATTTATTAAAGCGCCGGGGGTCTGTGCAGTATATGTACGGACGTGGCAGCCGTGGGGAATGCATATGCATGGCAGCGGCCCGTACACAAGAGACTCGGACACGTACAGACTGACCGCGGCGGCGGCGTTTCTAGGTGTGCGCTGCTCCACCGTATAACGTAGACGCGCTCACGCCGTGGGCTACTATCTACTGTTTCCCTTCGCGAATTGCCGTTGGCGCATGCCTTCGCACGTATATCCGTATATCGCTGGGGGTTGGTATATATTATACCACGCGCTGTAGTGCTGCATGGCGAATAGAAGGTTCGAACGAAATAAATATTGGATTGCTACGCGAGAGTGTATAAAGCTAGAATATGGTGTCCGACGGTGGCTTGTTTCTATTTAATAACGAAGCGCCTGGCGCGAGAGAGTTGGAATAAATAATGCTCCGCTGCGTAGGTGTTTGAACTTTTGATTATTAGCGCCGTTCCACTTGCACCGAGTGGAATACTTGTATACACCTGTCGTATAGTGTAAATATTTTACCTGCGCAAAAGTCGACTGCACCGTGTGGAAAATGAATACATGTCAACCATTAGCTGCTGTTTCGTTCGCAATCGAACTGATATATATTTTTTCTCAGTGTATATATGCATTAAGCTGTGTCGCATCTTAAATGCGATAATTAAATACCGATTCGTCAGATCAGCGCAAACAGAACCTTGAAGAATCAGCCTGACGAATCGAGCTCATCCGCCTAAAAAAATATCCGATTTATACAAGTCCAGCAGCGATAATCTCTCGGTGTGTTAACAGCATTATCTCGCATGAAAAATCCTCCATAGACTTGTGAGCTCTGTTTGCGTGTGCAGTGCGGGTAGAAGAAGTGTGTGAGAGTCTCGAGCGAGGCGCGACGGTCAGATCGCGTGCAGAGCGCATGCCACGCATATAGTGCTCGATCTTGTTCGACGCGAAGGTGAAGAATCGGAACAAATGTAGCGTGGGCTGCTGGAGCGCGAGCTCGCGTAGCGGGTATAAGCCGACGTGTCTCGCGAGTGGATGGGAAATAGGAGGAAGAGCGATTGCGATCGGGATTACCGCGGTATTTGACTTTGATCGTTACTGCTCGAATTGTGAAGAGTGGTGGAGATGTGTGATAAATCTTTATTTTGATCTTTGCTTTTTTTTTTCTTCTGCGCGGTCATCCGGATCTTTTATCGAACTATACCTGTCGGTTCTGGTATCTTAAGAACGCAACGTGCATATTTATTGGAAAATATACCGGATCGATAGTCAGCGTCCTACTACGGTTGCGAAAAAAGTTGTTTGTTTTTATTTACGGATTCTAAACACAAAGCGCAAACTGTATAGAAGGCAGCGTTCATTCATTACGGCTCGAAGAATCGATAAAGTCGCGTGCACTTCATATACTATCGTTGCTGCACGCATTGATTCATAGTGATATTTTTAAACGGCGGCGCGAATTCCGTCGTCGTGTATAAGTTGACCGTAAAACTTTATATGTACCGTCCGAATTGATAAACAATGATCCCTTATTTAAAAAAGAAAACCGGGAAAAAGTGTAAAAGAAGGCAATAACAATTGTAAGGGAAGCAATAGAGAGAGAAAGAGAGGAATGTGTGTGAGCGAGAGAGAGAGAGAGAGAGAGAGGCGGGCACCAGCTGTCCTATTTAATAGAGCAATAAAGACGTGAATGGAGCTTTGATTTATGCGCCTCCCATTATTAACGGCTTAGGTGGATGGCGCGTGTAGGTAGTTCGTGCCTCTGCTGCTGCTGCTTCTCTCTCTCTCTCTCTCTCTCACTCGCTCTCTCACTTGCGATATGTGTGCTGCACATGCACACGCGCGAACCTCTTTCTCTCTCTCGCTTTCTCTCTCTGTCTCGCTCCCGCGTAGTACTACATCGTAACTCGACCTACGAACTCTGCGGCGCTCGCGCGGTACAGCAGCGGAACAATGCTAGTGGCAAGGCTGCTTGTTCGTTCTCTCTCTCTCCAGCGCTGCAACAGCTCTTCGTCTTCGTTTTTCCCTCTCTCTCTCTCTCTCTCTCACTCTCTCTCTCTTACTCTCGCTTTTTTCTCTCTCGGAGCGTTTTTGCACTTTTTCCGTGTTTCATTGATTTATTACCTTTCGCGCAGCAAATGTAGGTAGGACTTGTCGGCTCGAATTTGGAGTTAAGTGATTTTCGTCCCTGCTGCTATTATGAGTAATGGCTTTGCGCAGAGACATCGGACCTTATGGGTTACCTTAGTGGTGTTTTTAAAATATATATTTTTGTTCGCCTCGTCGTGTGTCTCCAGGTTCCCGTCTCAATGGGTTTTGTGTTGTTTCATAGACTTACTTACACGTTATATGTGCGTATATTTGAAAGTTTCACCACCTTTCGCGCGCTTTTATTTTACGTGTGAACATATAGAAAAATAGATTTGAATTTATGTGCTCTGCCATATGAATGTGTATGTTTTATCCTATTCATCGGACTGTACGGTTGCGTTTGTTTCGAAGCTATAAATATAAAGCGGACATAAATTTTACAACAATAATTTATTTGTATTCCGGAATAACAAATTCCTGTTCTGAAAGGCCATTATACATACAGTTTAATTTATTGATCCAATCACAGATCATCACCAAGGCTCCTCGGGATGTAGAAAAAAAAAATCTTTTTGACATCACACTCTCTTCCAAATGCCTCTAATCCTCGAACCCAACTCACAAAGTTTCTCTCTAGCATTTTCATCCAAGAATCTCCGATCTTTTAAATCATCTCGAAATTTTCCATAAGTGCCCCCTTGCAGTCGAATGAAGACGACATTTTCTCGTAGATGTAAATCATCCTCTCCCTCCCTCTCCATTCTTACCTACTCGATCCCGCGATCTAAGATTGGATTCTCAAAAAGAAAAAGATCGAAAGGCGCAGCAACATCAGCGGCAGCATCTCAAGTCGTTGACTCGGAATGGAGATGCTCAGCGCTAGCCATCCAGACACACTCTCGCGCCGCGTATACAATACTCGAGAAGCGTCTCGCGTAGGTGAGATAGAGAGATGATCGACACTCGCGAGCTTGTGCATGTATACGCGAACACGAGCTGACTACAAGAGGATATTAACCTTTTTTTTCTTCTCCTTCCTCCATATTCCCCCCTTTCGCTCCTTTCGGGTTATATTCAAATATTTACGGAAGTGACTCACCAGGCGCGCGCTTGTACGCGTCTCGTCACACTCGCCTTTGCTCGCTCGCGCCGTGGAAACCTGTTATATTCGTATATGAATAAAGCGCGCGCGCATGGATTGAAACTTAAAAAAAAAAAGAGTGTCTGCCTTCGAGCCTTACGTGCGCGCATTGTCTGCGGGGTTTCAGAGAGAAAAGCACTTTCTATCAAATTGAAGATATATTTTATTGTCTACGTGAATTGAATGCTGCAGCCGTGTCTTACACGAGGTCTCGCAACAATGGAGCTAATCTTTACCCCGCGCCATATTCAATTTCACAAACGCATCGTTCTGTTTCGCTTTTATACCATCCGCGTGTATATAATCTGGCTTTATTCGAATGAACTTTTAACCCTTTAATTTACGAAAATTCGATCTGGCCACGATAACGCGGCGATATAAATTCCTAGGGCAGCGAGTGGAGCGAGGATTGGCGTCAGTCTGTTCTCGTAATAGCGCGCGGCTCCGGCCACGTCCTGATGTTTGACCTTAAAACAGAGAGGGGGTCAAACTCCCCCAGCCAATTAAAGGGCAAACATACGGGGGCTGTTAATGCAGTCAAGTGTGGAAATCGTACAGCGGGCCGTCCCGCTTGATTAGCCCCTCGGATTATTACCTTTGATCTGCGTTGTATGCGCGCAGAAATCCCGAAAGTGCATACGCTGCAGCAGCTGGCACGCGCCCGGGTTCCGTCTGACTTTACTCTCTGTTTTTTTTTTCCTCTAGCTATGTTTGCGCTCGTTTCATTGTGGATGCATTATGCAAATGTGTGAGAAATTTCCGCTGATGCGGCCAACGCGTGGTTAATAAACTGCGAACATGGATCATTATAATTCATTTTACGCTGAAGTGATTTAGTCAAAGTAGTAGATGATGCATGTTACAATAAAGCGTTACTATTTTTAATTAAAATAGAAACATTTTGAAATGTAAAAGTATCGAATTAAAATATTGTATTCTTTGGACTCACTTTGCCTCGCTTTTTTTTGTATAGTTCTGCACTTGCGAACAAACATTGACAGAGAGAGAGAGAGAGAGAGAAAAAAAGTTTGAGGAACGAAAGGCGGAGAGCGAACACCGTAAACATATCGGGTTCAACGTTAATTTAGACAGCAGAAGGAGAAAGAGAGAGAACCGCGCAACAAATATTAAGCGCTCAAAAGGCCGAAGCCGAAGCCAATAGCGCATATGGGTTCCGGTGGTGCAGCAGCAGCAGCAGCAGCAGCAGCGGTTCGCCGAGGCAGCAGTTATTAACAGCGCTCGAATGCGTAATGGCCCGTTAATTCGGCGCTTTCATTTGCTCAGCTGCCACGCGCGGAGATTACAAAGCGCACGCGACCTCTCTCAAGTGTATACGCAACGAAACGCTCCGAGTTTTTGCTTCGAACTTTTTTTTTCTTCTATCCGCTGATTGTTTGATTTAGGGGATGATCGCGGTGGATCGGTCTGTCTTATTTCGATGCATGGCTGATGAGAGTCAGGTTCACGTACTTGGATCAGTTAGACGTTGAGATTGGGTTTCCAGGGGTTCGGTGCTGAGAGCAATCAAGTGCAATTGTCGGTGGGACAAGTGTTAGAAGTTGAAATTTTGCAGTCTTTTTAATTGAGAATGCTGGATAATAATCTAAAAATATGCTACGATAAGCTGTGGTATTCATTGAACGATAACTTGGTAAAAATACCTCACCTTATCATATTACTTCGATTTATTTTTATAATACATTTTTTACTGTTTTATGTAATATGCTAGATTCGCTGACACCTTCAAGTTTTTTCTTATCTTGCAAAACGTAATAGCAATGGTTCATTGACTAATCGATATATCAATAACATCATATTTTTAAATTAACTAATTAAAAAAAAAACGATAAAGTCGATATCTATTTTTAAATTTCTGCTCTGCTTGTAATGAAAAAGTCTCCTTAAACAATGTATATAAAATTTTAAAAAATTCGAAAATTTTCAAATACTCGATAACGAGAAAAACGTTTTTTCACCATCGAGTAATTCGAGTGCACTCAGAATATTTATAAAATTCATCGTTGCTTTTTTTCATTCCTCGATATACGTTAATTAATTAAAACGCCAAACAACGCGAGTTTGCACGTTTTATCGGAAATTGTTTCCGCGTTACACGAAAAACAAAGAACAAATTCTGGGGTTTATATACACAAAATAAACAAATCGCAGGCGTGACGAGGGCAATAGCTAATCGAATGCAATCATAAATAATTCACGGTGAATCAATTCCCCTCCTCTCTCGCTCTCGCGTTTTTTGCCCCGCCAGTATACAAAATTCCACGTAGCGCTCTTCTTATTTCTATACCGGTCATAATAAAATGAGCGCAAAAAGCGTCCTCGAACGGTTATATAAAAAAAGAAAAGGAGAAAAAAGAAGTTGCAGCGCTGCACACGGGGGGTAAAGTCGACAACAGGAGCCGTATCATTTACGTTGGCGCATTATGGAAGAGGGATGGAGAAAAACCTCTGGCGGACGAACGACAAAAACAAGGAGGAGAGAGAGAGGAAAAACGAGGTCGGAAAAAAGGCGCGCGGGAGTACAACGCGCGAGAGAAGGAAAAAGATGGAGAGAATGCAGTTTAGTGCGAGCGAGGGACGCGCGTGCCCGGAATTTGGATTTTTTCCCTCTTCGCTCTCTCTCCGATATGATGATGACGAGGGCTGCGAGAGTAGCGGGGTTAATTTAAAAATGCTCGCGAGTGTCTGCGATACTAATGAGATGGGTGGAAAAAACAACGGGTACACGCGAGCTCGTAAAAAAGGCTAATGATAGCATGGCGGAAAAAGCATCGAATATACCTTAAACCCGCGCATTGCGGATTCATAGTTATCACCTTTGCTCGTGAACAAACGCCTGCGCACTTTTAGAACTTGTCCTTCTCTATACCTCTGCCTCATTTCCATATTTATCCAATCCTGCGACTTTATATTGTTACCCTTTCCGCGAAGAAGATGTATCATCAACAAGTGGAGAGAACCCGAGCTATACATGCGGGGAAAAAAATCACATCATCTCCAGGAAATCAGCGAAAAGAATCGCGTCGTATCCCCGAGGGTATCAGCAGTATTATAGCAGAAGCAGCAGCAGCAGCAGCAGCAGCTCACCGCTTCCATCTTTATAATTAGAGCCCGGGATTCTTTTTATTTCCCCGTCTCTCTGCCTCTCCTCTCTCTCTCGGCGGCACACACAGTTTGCGCACTCGGGTCACGTAGCAGTCACGCTTCCTGACCGAAACACACCAGATCTTCACCCTCTCTCTCTTACTCTTTCTCGCTTTTCTCTCTACCCAACTACGCACGGGTATACACACACACACACACACACATATACATAGAGAGAGAGGAGATTTTCCCGTGATTCCATGCACGAAGCATATTGTCGAGGGCCGGGCACGCGCCACCAGGAGCCACTGATGTATATACCCATCTCTCTCTCTCTCTCTCTCTCTCTCTCACTCGCTCCCTGTTTGGCGTACTTCCTTCGTGCGACCGAACTTAATTTACAACCACGTAGCGGCGGCCGCCCGCGGTGTTGCTGCTGCCGCCTCGATTTTCGCGCTGCTATATACCTCTAACGTCTCCCCTTCTCTCTCTCTCTCTCTCTCCTTCCCTCTCTTTACGGCGCACGCAGTCGTCGTAGTCGTCGTCGTCCCCCGCGTTCACCTAATTCCCCTGCTACTGCAGCCTTTCTCCCCCTCTTTCTTTTTCGTTATAATACTCTATTTTAAAAGGCCCACCCACTTTGTGCGTTATGTGTTTGCGTATATATATATATATATATGCACGACGGTCGGGGCGCACTCGTGAGTTTGATAAATTTCGGGGATATAATAACGGCCGCCGAGAGAGAGAGAGCTTTATTATTTCGGCTTGCCGGATTATTTGCAGGATGTGGGATATGTGCGTGCACGCGCGGGGTTCACTCTTACTGTGTATATATATAATCGAAAAATGCTAATTTAAAAGCGAGAATGTATGTCGCGCGCGTGTGTGTGTACATAGGGGGGAAATTTTTAATTTCGTGCCGCGCGCTGCGTGAGCTTTATCGCGATTATTGTTTAATGGGCTTTAATGAAGCACTCGAGAATGAAGTGTGTGAAAATTCGTTTTATCGCGAAATTATTCGGGAATCTTTGCATAGATTAGATATTGATATCGATATATAAATATTTACTTTTGCACCTGAAACATGCGTCTTAAACGAATTTCTTCAATTACTCACTTAGTCCATATTTGAAGCTTCATGCTTATGAACATTTTTCGTAAAGTTTGTTTACCTTTCCTTGTTAAAGACGCAGTCCCGCATAACGATTAATTTAAAATTCAGTGTAAGCTCATCACTTACAAGAGCACAATCACTTAGCCGCGAGATAATTTTCCCCGCGAGGAAGGCGAGAAATAAATCACTTGGGTCGAACACAGCTCCACAGCGTCGAAAGAAAGAAAATCACGGGTGGCGATACGCGCGAGAGAGAAAGAGAAAGAGAGAGAGAGAGAGAGAGAGAGAGAGAGAGACAGACTGGAGCAGTGAGCCAACCGACAATATAATTCCCGCCTCGAAACTCGAGGGAGCACCGTAAAAAATTAATGCAATACACAATTTACGTTGACACCTAATATACAAACTCCTCAAAAAGGTACACGATGTTCCGCTCTCCGAAGATATAAATCTTCGTCTTAATCTTCTTTGTCACTCTCTCGCTTTCTCGCTCTTTCTCTTTCTCAGCTTCCGATTCTGCGTCTGTCTTTCTCACGGGCTTCTCTATACACACTTTCTCGCCGCGGCGTACGAGAATAGCCACCCTTCGAGCAGGAGGCTGCGCACTGCTCTCTAAAGTAAGAGAGAGAGAGAGAGAGAGAGAGAGAGAGAGAGAGAGAGAGAGGGAAAGCTCGGGGAAACGTTTATAAGCGGCGATGTTTTACGAGGCGAGTGCGAGACGAAGACGACGACGACTACCGCGCGCAGACCAAGCGAATAATTATAGTTCGCTTACGTCGGTTCGCTCGCGCGGCACCGACTGCAGCTTAGGCTCCTCTCAAGTGCATGTGCATCTCCGCTGTCTGTGCGTCTCTGGAACAGTATGCGAGTGGCGGTGAGCGCGACTCTCCTTTTCGCATCTGCAGATACTTTCGTTCTGTTTGTTGATTTTAATTTCACCCTTTCGCTATGGACGAATCATTGCGCTCTTGGACGCGTCGAGACTGCTGCTGCTGTTAACGGCTCTGCGGAGGTGTTTAATGTTTGGAGTAGTGCGATGAGCACCGCTTCGAAAGTTTTTACTGCGAATCTGACAAATCGTGTAATTCTTTAAGCATTTTTTTTCGCGCTGCGAAATGGGAATGATCGGAATTTCGTTGGATAAATAAAGAGATCTCCGTTGTTTTTATTCGAATCCAAACACTCTCGTTTGAATCAATATTTAAACGAAAACAGGGAAAGTTATTGCAAATGAATGAATAAATATTTTTGCATTCGTGTTTTTTATTTAATATTTCTTCTGAGTTCAAGAAAACAGTGTTCGAACTTAAAAAAATTGTAATTGAACATTTTTTTTCTTATGTAGTAAATTTAAGAGTAGTTAGTTGATGAACTATTGAATCGTTTCTAAATGGATTTTAAAGAATCACTTCGAAAAACCATGGATTTCCAGACGACCAAGTCTTTAGCAAAGCAGTCCAAAAAGTTAGTTCTAATCGTCCCTTGGTGTGTCCCCGTTCTCCTCTGCCTCGGCGCTCGCATTTCGATTCCTTTTCTACGTCCTCGGCAACAAAGGCACAGTTGATCCTGCATGCGCCTGTTGCCTGGGACGGTGAATCGTAGAAAATGTCGTTCAACCGTCTTTCTCCCTCTCTCACCGTATGTGTGCACACGGGAGACCCGCCTCGATTCGAATGTCTCCTCTTTTTTTCCACTCCCTCCATTTCTGCCGTTGCATTCGCCTTCGGGCGTCGGAGAATAGAAAAAAAGAGTCGTTCTTTCTTACGACACAAAATCGAGCGGTAATTTGTTGGCAAAGAGCATGCGTAATGCGAGCACCCGTTGATTTATCTTTTTTTTCTTTCTTTTTTTCAGAGTCACTGATATTTTCAGACGGGCAACACTGAACAATAAACCAAGGGGTGTCGAGCGGTACATAAATCGCGGCGAATCGAACTTTTTTTTTCACTGCTCTCTTTTTCTCTGGCTGCTGCTGTGTATAGGCATGCTGAAAGAATTTTTCGTAGAATGAAGAGGGGCGCGGCGGCCGAATGCGCTCGTAATGAAAATTTGATAATGGGGAGCGAGAAATTCGAGGTGATTTTATTGCTTTCCACGATATTAATTTTCGAAATGGCATTTTGCGACAGGACATATTTTTAATCAGAAAAAAATTGACAGAATTATTAAACGCGTGAAATACTTCTTTTTTTTTTCTTTTTACACATGCATTTTTCCCATTCTGCAACGCGATTCGCACATACTTTTCTCGTACAAGCTCTGAAAAATGTTAGTGTTATACCACCAGGCTTGCGACTCGAAATCATCTCTTTCCTTTCTCTTAAAAGCCAAAAATTTCAAGTAGTCGCGCGCTCGGTGTGATATTCACATTTGCCACCCAAATGAAATTTGAAAAGCAGTTTCGGAAAAATTGATCACGACTCGGGCGTATATCCCCGTACAGAATTCAAACCGACTCTGCGAGGCGTTGCAGTAAAAGAATCGAGAAAAGAAGTAGAGAGAAAAAGAAAGAGGCTAGAGTAAAAAGCGAGTAGTACGAAGAGAATCTATACGGGAGTAGAAGAAGAAGAAGAAGAGAAGAGGGTCTCGGCGAGTGGAAGCAGCTCAAAGATCCGAAGTGCTCCGCTTTAAGGCCGTCTATTCAGGCCGCGCATCGATATTATATCGAGGAGGGCTTTTGGGTTTGCGCTCGAGGCGCTCAAAGAGTGAGGGAGCAAGAACCAGAGGGAGAGGGACTCTAGTGATATTTAAATGCGGAGAGAGAGAGAGAGAGAGGAGAGCGACGGTACGGCGCGCCTCGACGTCGCTTTACAACGCCAGAGCTAACGCATACCTTGCGTATATATACATATAACTATCCTAGTCTCCATGTATACAGGGTGTCTTCTTGCTTTTGACAATGCGATTGTAACGAATCGTTTTTTTTTTTTGCTTTTTCAGTTTGGAATTGCGAGGAAGCTACTTTTTTGTTTGCTATTATTCTTTCTGAACTTTTAAAGCGCACTGTTTCTCCTTTCTCCTCTGATCCTTGGCCTAAAAATTCTATAAATTTAAATAATTTATTGTATTCGATCCAGCAAGATATTGAAATAATTCTGTAACCTATTTTTATTGATACTTATGAGTATATAGAACTATGTATGAACGAAGAAAACAAAATTGTATTCCAAGATCAAAATTCTATCCGATTTTTAGATTGTACAGAGAAAGCGCGCAACGCCCCATTTCTCAACCCAAACATTTGAGTACCTACCACCCAAGACCAATTTAATAATCTATAACGCAGAATCCAAATTTGAGCCTTCCACATCGTTGGAAAGCGAGCATCCATAGTATAGAGCTATAGAACTCGGTGTGTGCACCTTATAACACCGGGCGGGATAAGTTTAGGAGTTTCGCGCTTGGCACGAGCTAGTGGATGCATGCAGCGATCGGTTTCCGATATCGTCCCAGAAATCGAATGTACAGAGTACTCGGGGGGTACGGATATGGCCGATAGATAACTCGCTTGTAGCTACACGGGCGACTGCGAGCGCCGAAAGTAGGCGGGAAAGTGGGAATTAGGTTGGCCCACAAGCGAGAGAGAGAGAGAGAGAGAGAGAGAGAGAGAGAGAAAGTGAGAGAAGAGCGAAGAGTATATAGTCACATTTATAAACATTGCATTTGCATGGCGACGAGGTTTCATTCGATTGCCGCGGCTATACGGGATATCGATCGATTTTTCAGTGCTGAAGAGGGAGATAGAGAGGAGAAAGGGAGGAAGAACGAGGATTTGGCGTTGTTGGCGGAATTGAGTATTGAGAAATTCAATGAAGCTGGCGCTCGGTTATAGACTTTATACGCGCCTCGTTGTGGAATTTTCACGTGTTGCGGTCATTTATTGATCATCTTCTCGCGAATACAATTTTTTTTTTTTGAGGCATCGGATATATAAATATTAAAAATTGAATTTTTTTCATTGTATTCCTGCGGTTTAGTTTTATCGATGGCTATAGTTGTAAAAAATTAGTATTTAGTTATTGTTCTGATATATATTTGCAATAATTTCCAATATTATTTTATAACATTTTTTGAAAGACCTAACCCCAATTTTTCTTTTTATGTTTCAGGTGAGTTATTCGCTATTTACCTACCACTGCCGACGAAAAATATGAATCACCGTTGGTTCTTCAACCTACAGTATATATAGTCCACTTCGCAATTCGTTCCGACGCCCTTTTTGTTTGCTTTCAAATTCAAAAAAAGGGAAATTTAAAAATATTCGGCCACTGAAATTTGTCGAAAACCGATCCATGCGGAAACCTTTCTGTAGTCTAATTGAATAGGGCATCAATTTGCTGCAATAAAATAACTTCAAACACGTTGAATTAAATATAGCGAAGCTTTCGATATAAAATGAAAATAAATTAACATCAAGAGAAAATGACATAAAACTATGCTTTAAAAAATTGAAAAAATCCATATAGTTACATCTGCACCGGTTACTGTCAAATCGCTAGTTATATTTGCACTTGTTACGCTACGCGATCTTTCGTATGTATTTTAGAATTAAGAGACAAAGTAAAGGAACATTTTTTTTAAACTTTCTGTTGCTTTCTTGCTATGATATAGTGTATATAAATAATAATTATGTTAAAAGTAATAGAGTAATTCCAGCACTTGTCCCGATATCCAATCTGGGAAATTCCAAAAACTCCAGACACTTGCAATAATGATACATTTGCTGAATTGAAATAGAATATATCAGAAACTGAAAATATTAGTAATGCTTAATTTTCTTGAACGATCATCATAAAGTAATTTATAATTGTCCAAAGTGTCGGTCATACTGAAATACGACGGCACTACGTACGTCTAGACGGGAATTAGGAAAATCCAAGACATTCTAGTAGCTCAGTACGTACCTGGCCTACAATGCTGTTCTAACCTGCCATTAAGACAGGAAGAGCAGGTAAATGAAAACTATAAAGTAGAAAGAGAAAGAAAAGTCCGGAAGGAAGCACAGCGATAGGTCAAAAACAGGTCAAAGGCGGAGTATTGGGGTAAGGAAGACAGAAAGTGTAAGAATACGAGCGTGCTGGGGAGGTCTCAAAGGTAATGTGCTGCATCTCTGAATGCAGATGGGTCAGTTGAAACCGAGTTGGGAAGCAGTTCACATTTCTACGAAGTAACTAGTTTGAAGAAAGTGCAAGTTTTTTTTAAGTGAAATTCATATGGAAAGTTTATTTACTGCGTTTATCAAGTTGTTGATACAAAGCTGAAAATAGTTAATAATAACACGCAAAAATAATAATATAAATATAGTGATACGTAGAAGTGACGAGTGAAATGTAAAATGTAAAAGTAAAACGGTAGAAGTGGTACGTGCGTTAATTTAATTATATTCGTTTGAACATTGCGATCTGAGTCAAGACTTAGACGGGAGGAAAGACGCAACGATCTTCGGAAATTAAAGTGAAGCAGAAAAGGCCCATTCCTTATGTTTGATATAAAAAGGAAATATGCTGATGTTGACTTAATTGAATATTTATTAACTGAGTAATTACGATTAGTTAAAGAACAACAACAAAAAAACACTGATTGTTATTTTATTCTATCTGATTTTAAGTAACCAAATATAAGATAAATATGGTACTTGGAAAATCTTTTCGTGTATACGAAAAACTAAAACCACCAAAACCTCATTCAATTATTTTAGAAAATCGAAATTATAGTCAAACACTGCTTTTTGAATCTCAAGCCGTAGCTGATCTATCTACTGAGGAAACAGATTCTTTAAAATCGCATTATACTAAAGTATTAGATGCATATGGATGTCTAGGAGTGTTACAGTTTAATTATGGAGAAAATACATTACTATTTTTGGTCATGGTAACAGGATGTTTTTCTGTAGGAAAAATTTATAATTCTGAGATATTCAGAATCACACAAACAACGTTTATTCCACTGGACTATCCTCAAAGTAGTAATGAAGAACGCATCAGTGAAGTAAGAAAAGTATTAAATTCAGGAACATTTTATTTTTCATGGCCATCAGGATCTCATAATGCTTTAGACATAACTTTAAGTTTACAACGAAAATATACATTCAACAGTACAGATAATCGATTTTTTTGGAATCGTATGCTCCATGTACATCTATTAAGGTTTGGTGTGAACACAGATTATTGGTTATTAAAAGCTATGTGCGGTAGTATAGATATAAGGACTGTATATGTTGGTCATAGACAAGCTCGAGCTGCTGTAATTTCTAGACTTAGCTGCGAAAGAGCTGGAACAAGATTTAATGTTCGTGGAACCAATGATGATGGACACGTGGCTAATTTTGTCGAAACGGAACAAATTATTTATTTAGATAATGAAGCATCTTCTTACATACAGACGCGGGGCTCTGTGCCACTCTTTTGGGAACAGCCAGGTATTCAAGTCGGCTCTCATAAAATTAAAATTTCAAGGGGCTTCGAGACTTCTGCACCTGCTTTCGATCGACACTTCAACTTGTTAAAGAAACGTTACGGACAGCAAGTGATTGTGAATCTTTTAAGTTCAAGCTTTTCAGGGAGTAAAGAAGGCGAGGCAATGTTAAGTCAACTCTTTCAATTGCATCAGAATAACTCAAAGCACATTGATGTTCCACATATTATTTTTGACTTCCATCAAGAATGTCGAGGCGGAAACTTGAAAAATTTATCGAAGTTGAAAGATAAAATATTAAATTATCTAGAAGAATTTTCTGTATCTTATGTACTAGGAGATAACGTTATTAATTCTCAATTAGGGACAATTCGTACAAATTGTTTAGACTGTCTTGATAGAACTAATTGCGTTCAAACATTCTTTGCATTAGAAGTGCTAAAAAAACAATTATTATTACTAAAATTAAATGATAAACAGCAAATTATCTCTAGATTTGAGCAAGTTTTTCTTCAAATGTGGATTAATAATGGAAATGAAATTAGCAAAATTTATGCAGGTACAGGAGCGATACAAGGGAATTCAAAATTAATGGATGGTGCACGCTCAGCCGCAAGAACTATCCAAAATAATCTCTTAGATTCCAACAAGCAAGAAGCGATTGATATTTTACTATTTGGTTCAGCATTAAATACAGAGGTTGCTGATAGAGCACGGCTTCTTTTATCCTCAAATATGTTACTAGCGCCTTCAAACGTACTGCGAGAAATGTGTAAAAGATATCAAGAATACGGTTATACTAAAAAGCTTAGAGTTGCTATTGCTACTTATAACGTTAATGGGGGTAAGCATTTCCAAAGCGACGTATATGAAGAACTATCAGACTGGTTACTCGATGCTCCTAAAAAATCTTCAAAATTGCTTGAAGCGGAAAGTTACGACTCTCCTGTTGACATATTCGCTATTGGGTTTCAAGAAATAGTTGACTTAAATGCAACTAATATTATGGCAGCAAACAGTGAATATACAAGAATTTTGGGTGAGGACCTTCAAAAAGTTATATCTAGAGATCATAAATATGTTCTAGTAACTTATCAGCAACTCGTTGGTGTTTGCTTATATGTTTTTATCAGATTCGAACACTGTAGATTTTTGAGAGATGTTGCTGTAGATTGCGTAAAAACTGGTTTTGGAGGAACCACAGGAAACAAAGGTGCTGTTGCTATTCGTTTTGTATTATTTGCAACATCATTTTGTTTTGTTTGTGCTCATTTTGCAGCTGGTCAGAACCAAGTGAACGAAAGAAATGCTGATTATGCAGAAATTACTCGAAAAGTGAAATTTCCGATGGGCCGTACATTAAATGCTCATGATTACGTATTTTGGTGCGGAGATTTTAATTACAGAGTCGATATAGGTAAGGACGAAATGAAAGAATTGATTAAGCGTAATGAGTTCACTGAGCTTCTTAAATATGATCAACTCAAAGTTCAACAACAGCAAGGCAATGTTTTTAAAAATTTCTTAGAAGGACCAATTTGTTTCCCTCCTACTTACAAATATGACCTGTTTTCGGATGATTATGATACGAGCGAAAAATGTCGACAGCCGGCTTGGACTGACAGAATTCTATGGAAGCGTAGAAAATTGATACATGATACAGAATTTCATGCTGATTGGAATTCAGGAGAATTAATATTTTATGGTAGAGAAGAATTGAGGCAAAGTGATCATAGACCTGTAGCCGCTATAATCGATATTGATGTACACAACGTAAATGAAGAAAAACGTAGTCATGTATTTCGAGATGTTATAACGGATTCTGGGCCTTCGGATGGAACTGTAATAATACGAGTTGGTAATTCTAATATTGAAAATACATTTGATGACGACTTTACGAACACTCTAGTACAAGAACTTTCAAGAATAGGTGAAATCATTCTTGTACGTTTTGTTAGCGATACAGTTTGGATTACTTTCAGAGATGGTCAGAGTGCTTTACATGCAGTTCAGAAAGGTGTAACTAAACTTTGTGACCGTGAACTGCGATTAATAATGTTAAAATCTCCAAATTGGGTATCATCTATTGAAAAAGAACTTGATATTTCAAAAAATATTGAAAAGAGTAATGAAAATATATCTTATAAGGATTCAGCAGCTGAAACATTGGAATCATTGAGTATAAAATCATATAAAAATATAGAAGCAAGTCCCTCTAGTAGAGTACCTCCGCCGCGGCCTATACTACCTAAAAGGCCTGCACAACTAATAACATCAAACAAAGAATTATTATCTGAAACCCAATCAATAAAAGATGTAAAGTCTAACGAAATTTATGAAGAAGTAGATGAAAAAATTTCTCACACAGTTGCTGCAGTGAAAGTAGAGAAAAAAGATTCGGTAGGCTCAAAAAATACCAATCCTCCGCCATTACCAAATAGAAATTTTACTTTACCACCTCCACAAATACTTTCGTCAGTGCTACCGATTGGTCAACCTCCACCTATACCGGCAAGATCTGGAGGACCTCCCATCCCTGTCAGAAATAAAAAACAAATAAAGTGATCATGTATTTAAGACAAACTTGTCTTTCTAGGCAGTCAAGAGTAACAAGCAATTATTATCAATGAATATTTATATGTAGAAAATATAGTTATTCAGTACGTTTGTTAGGAGCAGTTTGGAATACACTGGTGCAATATAACTAAATCAACCACGGATAAAGCAATCTCAAAGATACGCATAAAAGACATCAAGATGGGAATTTTATTACAAGGCGGTATCTGTGATGAGACCACAGTCATGTAACAGCCGAAACGCAAAGGATAAAAGTTTTTATTGTATTTATGAAAAACTCATACACATTTTACTAGAAGCTAAATTAGAGAGTAAACAGAGATTAGGAAAATCCAAGTCATACAAAGAGTGCGGCACGTATAACTTTAATTTTTATAATTTATTCAAGCATGTAACATTAAAATTAAACAGTACAACCTATAATTATAATTAAATACTAGTGAGTAAAATAGTAAAATATATGTACAAGTGTACTGATTTTTTATAAAATTTGTACCTTTATATAATAAATATTTTGTATTGTGACTTCGTATACTTTGTACAGTAAACGAATTCGAAATTGTAAAAAATATTATTTGAGTATTAACCGCGGGAAAATTAACAAAATTAAAATAATGAAGATATAGAAAGTATTGAATAAATCAGTTCGAAGTTGAAAAAATAATATTTGGAGATTTAACCTTTTATTTTTTAAATGAACCAGTCCCTATCGCGAAATATTTATTAAAAGGCAGGCGAGCGGAAAGTTTTACTGTAATAAGACACAAAAAATGAGGTAAGTGGATGTGTGAAAATATGTATGCTAAATAAAATAATTTGAGGGTATCGCGCCAATTATCCATTGACTATTAAACACACGTAGAATATGTAGTTGAGATTTTGCATCAGCATAAAATCGAATGATTACACTGATAGAAATTTTGCCTACGCATACGAGGACGTGCAACACGTTTGTCAGAATGTATTTTAAAATAATTAAAATTAATCACGAACCACAGTAATTTTGCTGCGAAAATGAATTCCGATTATTCAATGTTATTTTATTTTCAAACATGATTTATTAAGAAGAATTAGCTATCAAAAATATCTGTCAATTCATATTGAAAAGTAATAAAGGCAGATTATTCATAAAGGAATTTTAAATATTGGTATTAGTCGAAGAGAATATTGTCAAAAAATACATTCCTGGTAGATTATACTCGCGGTAATCCGAAAAAATCCCAGCCAAATATCCTTTTTGTCCCTCGTGAATCCCAGCCGATATTCGATATTCATTGGTATCGACAATTTGAAGCCGCCTGACAAAAGCTCAACGAAATTTCTTTAATACCGCAGCAGTGAAAAAAAATCCGCTATCAATTGTCCATCGAACCCTTTTTTTTCTTTTCACAAAAAATATCTGTATAGAGTATTCGCACACCGATGCTATAGCCACAAAATGTGGTAATCAAACTGAAATAAATAGTCATGTAATAGTCACCCAAAGGAAACAATATACGTCCAAGAAGCGATCGCGATTAAAAGAAGTAATCCACTAGAATAATAGATCTGCATATTCATATACCTATGCGTATAACTATCAGTAAACGCTGTAACATGCACGCGGAGCTTCTCATAATAACGACCCCCGGCACTATCTCGCGAATTCCTCGTAAATTCCCAGCGTTATCGTCCCTCCCTCTCTCTCTCTCTCTCTCTCTCGCGCGCGCGCGCACACACCCACACTCCCCAGCGCGTATATCGGCGAATATTTTGTAATTCAATCCCGATAATGCATACTTGTATGCAAACTGTCGTGGTGCGGCCCAAAGCTCCGCGCTGCGGGATACGAGCGGCCGCGCCGGAAACGCTTCAATTATCATTTATACCCCCCCGATGCATTGTCAGTCGCTTCTGGACCGATGTGGATTTTGATTTATTAATAAATTGATTGCACCCCGCGCACTGCTTTATACGCTGCCTTTTGCTTCATTACAAACGTCATTCGTTGATCCTTTGACGATGTATATCTTATTAAAGTGTTCGGCATTTGTTTAAATCATTCACCTTTCTTCTTGTTTTAAAAGTAATCAATAATAAATTAATAAAAACTGAAATATAGACTCAAACGGTAGCACCTGTATTAATGGTACAGGTTGGATTTAAAGTAAGTATCAAAATTCCTCGCTGTATTTTGTTTCCATTGAAAATCTATTCGTACGCGGGCTACGAAATCGTTCCTCTCAGAATCAGCACGTACGAACGACAAGAGAAGAAAAAAAAAAGTACATATATATAGAGGAGTCGAGCGAAACTTGGAGCAACAAGTTAGAGTCAATCTTTTTAACGCTCCATCCCCGGGCATAACTGAAAAAGTTTTTCGATTAGCAATATGCGAAAGCGGAACTATGCGTCTAGTAACAACAGCACGTGACGCGACGTGGTACAGTATATATCGCTTGGATCGACAGCCCCGTCGTCTTCTATCTTGGTTGTCGGCTGCTTGCTGATTCCAGAACGGTATCCTCGAACCTTTCACCCTCTCTCTCTCTCTCTCTCTCTCTCCCTCTCTGACTCTCTTCCCATTGCGCTTATTCGTCTTCCTTCTGCTACTACTGCTGCTGCTTCTTCTTCTTCCTCGACAATGACAGTTCTTTCTTTGTACACGTAATAATATCCGCGCGGTTATTAGCTCTAGCTTCTCTCGTACTCTTCTTCTCCTTGTGATTAATGTTCGCTCGGTCTTCGGGAAAATTGGCCTCGAACTCCATTCCGCTGGGCGCACGACAAGCACCGATTCTCCTCCCTCTGTCCTTTCTTATTTTCTCATTTTCTCCTTACTTATATTCTGTTTATCATTTTATTCTCTCCTGCATGTTGACTCGCGCTTTGAAACATAATGATTCACCATCGCTAGTATTTTCCTCTGTTTTATAATTCTTCTAAATTAATTTTTAAAATAAACTATAACCTTTTAATGGCTAACACAAAACCAATATTTAATTCGGAAAAGCTATCTAACTGTAAATAACTAAATAATTTAAAAATTAATCCTTCTTTCTATGATCAATTCTTTTGTATGTTACTTTTTAATTTCAACACATATAAAAAACAACGGTTGAAAAAGATTCTTGCTATAGCAGTTCGCAGAAAAGTTGCATTCACTAACTAGAAACGTGGAAATTAAATGAAACATCTGTACAGAAAAGAATTAGCCAGAGAGTCTGCGAAAACCATAAATACCCTTAAACGCGACTGGCGAACTAAAGAAAGAAAAAAAAAAGATGGAGGTGTCGCAGTAGTCACTCTCTCTCTCTCTCTCTCTCACTTTTCGAAAGCGAGAAATTCGCCCATCCCTCGCGGCAGCTCCATCCGCTGTCTCTCCTCTCACGAGGCAAGCTGAATGCACGTCACGTGTCCCTTCCCAGAGCGCGAGACGTGCGTAAGGCGGCTGATGAAACTTCTGGGAGGTTCTCCGCCGCTGCCGCCGCCGCCGCCGCCGCCGCCGCCGTTGCCTGCACACTCACCACCGCGATGTGACTTTCCTCCTATAT
The DNA here is from genome assembly GCA_900490025.1 of Megastigmus dorsalis. Taxonomy (NCBI): domain Eukaryota; kingdom Metazoa; phylum Arthropoda; class Insecta; order Hymenoptera; family Megastigmidae; genus Megastigmus; species Megastigmus dorsalis. The sequence goes on along the minus strand of UELU01143681.1, from coordinate 52,672 downwards.
TATTTAGCGACGAGTCGGTGAGCAGCGCTCGATGCTACATAGCCGAGGCAGGAAAAGTTCGCGCGAACATCCGGTCAGCGACGAGGAGACGAGTTATGCGTCGACCTCTCGCGCGAGCCTCGATGCAGAGACTCTCGCGCGAGCGCCGATGAGAGAAGCCGTAATTAGCGAGCTGAAAAGTGCACCTCGTGCGGTGCGCTGCTGCAAACTCGCTTATAGCAGCGGGTGAACTCTACGGGTATAGCTAATGCTATTTTCAAGGAAATATGACATTTTTATACGTATATTGTTTTTTGCAAAAATTTTCACAAATTAGTTTTCAATGAATGGCGTTGCGAAGTAGGCGAATGTTTGACATAAGAATGTAATGCCTCAGATTATTTGAAGCGAAAGTCGACTATACGCTATTCAAACATTCTAGATGTGCGTTTACCTTGCGCTAAAATGTTTTTCGGAAAACCCCAGGCGTATTGTGAAAGGTCGGTGACTTGACACGGCACTTTCGAATAAAATGCACACCGATGCAAATACGATCGTTGACAAACACTTTTGTTCGATTTTTTTTTACCCCCTGAAAACGACGAAAGAAAAAAAGACTTTAAAAGCAAAAATTCCAGGGCCGAATAATAAAAAGCACGACTGCAGGTACGTATATACACGAATATAAACGCAGAGGATGCATGTGTACTCTAGTTGAACTGCGAAGCTTTTCGCTTGGCGCGCAAAAAGAACAGAGCGAAAACAAACGTATATACACGCGGGGCGCAATGTACAGTGGGCTGCGCAGCTCGCTTGGGCCATTCATCTGCGCTCTCGCGTTCGATTGTTACAGAGACGCGCGCGCGAACGGTATACTTTTTTCTCTCTCTCTCTCTTTCACGTGCGCGTGTACATATCGGCGCTCGAAGCTTGTTTCGCAGAGAGAGAGAGAGAGAGAGAGAGAGCTTGCATGGTTCGTGTCCTCGGTGTGTACGAGGTTTTAAAATCGTTTTATCTCGCGATTGGTTAAAGTGAGCCGAGACTCTCTCTCTCTCTCTCTCTTTCTCTAGCGCTCGCTCTCTCGCATTCGTACAATGCAACTTGATACGAGTGGAGGATGGAGAACGCGATTCAGATCTAAACAAACAACAAATAACAAAAGGACTGATTAAAATATTGACTCTGGAGAACGCAACGTGTTAGCTATTATGATAAAAATAATTCCTCTCGTTCGTATTTCAACGAATTTGAATTAGAAATTAATGTTGCAAAGTACATTATTTATCATGTTTATTTTACAAGCCCTAATGTAAAGTAGAAGAAAAATACCAGGGAGGTAAAAAGATCCTCGGTCGTAGAAAAGGAAGCATAAAATAAGGAATAACGCGGACCGACGGACGACACTAAAATAATCAACAAATACCCGTTGGAAAGAAAGAAATAAAGCCGCGAAGAGACGCAAAGGGCATAAAAAGAGCACGAGAGACGCGAGTATTTCATGCGTCGACATAAACCGCGCGCTACTATATACAGTATACCATCGCTAGCCCTATGCAGGAGCGTAAAGTATCGAGTCGCGCGCGCGCGATAAGCGCCTACAAAGATAAATCGGCAGATAAATATATGCGCGGAGCTCTCCTTGCACGTGTGCAGTCGCGAGGCGCGCAGAACCGCGAAATCGTCGTAAAAGAAAGAAAAAAACACACACTTACGCTGCAGAAGTATTTCGGCGAGCGTTGTAAATCATGCGGGTGCGGCCGCTATTATTTGGAGCGATATATTTTGTCCGCGGGCGGGGCATTCATTTTTCTCCCCGCCGCCGCCGAGAGATTTTCCACCGAAGACGCGCGTCGCTGGTTCGTGCCCTTTTACACATATACCGGCTTTGGAGTCGCGCGCACGCCGACGAGTTTCGCGAACTCGCCGTGGTACAGTGTATATAGCGCCTGTATGCGGCCGCGTCTGACTGATGATAGTGTGGGACGTTGGCTTGGCGCGCTATGGGCGAAGTTGCGTGAAAATGCACCGACTCCTATAGTATGGCGTGTATGCGAATTGCGAGCTTAAGTTTGACTCGAGCGTCGTAAATTTTTGCCCCTTACACTTTTTGGAATTCCTTTATTACGGAAGCGCTGTTACGCACATGTTTAGCAAAATATTTATTTACAATAGTTAGAATGTTGGATAATGACTACAGATATTTAGCAAATCAAAAGAAAGATTAGAAATTATTCTATAGATCCATTTTATTGTACACATGTTGAAACAAGTTTTTTTTTGTCTATATTAAATAATACTTCAAACATTGTTGCATAAAACTTTTTAGCGCTAACTACTAGTCATCTTGCAAGCTAAGCTATGCAAGACGCATATACAGAGAGCCGATCGCTAAACACGCTCGCAAACATATATCAAGCCGGGTCTCGCATAAACTTTTCCATCTGGAAAGTCAAGGAGCGAAAAGAGAGAGAGAGAGAGGTAAAGAGAGAGGGACTGGCTCGGACATCTGCATCGCCTTCGCATGATATAAAAGGGAAGTTCAACAATCGTGTGTGTATATGCATATACATACGGTACACGGCGCGCGTATATATATGTATAAGAGAGAAACGCGCGTGGTATATATACAGCGAGTTTGCACGACCCGCGTATATATACGCACAATATAAAAGTCGGCCGCGTCTAGGCGACAAAGTGAAATGCGAAGCGCTGGGGAGAAGCGAATATATATATATATATATATGTATGTGTGTGTGTGTGTGTGTGTGTGTTATATAGGAAGGAAGGGACGCGGATGAATGAACTGGGTACGTGACTGTAATATGTGCATCCGAATGGCTTAATATGAAGTGGATTGAACCCGCCGGCTGCGTCTCTTTTCAATTCGTTCGATTGCCAGTGAAGAAATTTCTTCTGCTTATCTATGGTACTACTTTTGGGTGCGTGAATAAAATTAATTTTTGTATTGAATCCGAGTAAGTGATTGTTGGACCGAGTGGCTTTTATTATATATAAGGTACATTTCTATGCGTTAGATATATCTTGGATTTTAACGTAAAATTGTAGGGATATCCGACTCGGTACAATGTATAATTGTGATGGAAAGAATAAGTTTTGTTTTTTCATGATTATGAATACAATGTACATTAGAGTATAACAAAAAACAATGAAGCCACAATAATTTGGCATATTATTCGCAGATTAACAGCTTTACTACGATATATATTCCAGCGAATAACTTTTTCAGCCGAAAAACCGCACCGACTCGGATATGCATTCAACGTTAAAAAACTGAGAAAATTCGTCGGACGATCCCCCATTGTTACCCCCCCGGAACAATATAAACAGCCGTAGCGTGGAAATTTCGGAAATTCATAAACCGCGCGCGCGGCCCTAACAAGCAGTAGCCGATATCCGCTATACAAAGCGAGCGAAGCGCGCGTTTGTCAACTTTCCTCGTGCAAACTCGCACCTCCGCGCATCAATTTTTTTTTCGTTGTTATCCGATGCACGGCCCTGAACACCGATCCAGGCCACAAAAGCCCGCGACGCGACGCTAACTCGATAAACAAAAATCGCGGAAAAGCGAGAAGCGAAAAAAAAAGGGCACCGATGCAGCAGCAGCTGATGCGCATAGACGATCGGCGGTGCGTGCAGTTGCGACGACACGGATTGTCATTATATTTCCAACCTGTGGCTCGTTGTTGCGCGTTCGCCTTTTGTGCAGCAGTGTCGAGTCCGCGTCCTCATTACTGCCACGGCTAAACTTCCTTATATTTTGAGCGTGCAGTTTTCTTTTTTTGTCGCGTCTGCGATGCCGTGCCTTTTTCCGAGCTGCTGCGCGTCGTTTCATTCAGAGAGAGAGAGAGAGAGAGAGAGAAAGACGAGTAGAGACGCTGGAATGAGAAAGAAAGAGCGACTGCCGCGGAGAATACAGTGCGGAGATAAATTATAACGAGGAATTTTCGCGACCCCGGGGCAATTAATTTAGACGCTCGCCGCGTTTTCCCATGAAGGATCGCGCTCGCGCGCGCCACTTGTTATGCATTGCGCTCCAGAGAAAAGGGAAAAAACGCCACTCTCGACGATCTCGACGTGTACTCTGGAATTCATGAGCTTCTGTGCTTTTCCGATTGCGCTTCGTGGTACAATACGCTTTATATACTTTATTTATTATTTAATCGTTCTTTGAATTAGGTTTATAAGCAGATCCAGGACACAATCGCCAGACCAGCTACTTTAGACGAATAATGAAAGGTTGCTTAGTCCATTATAAACCATAACACGAGAAAAATTCGTGTATAAGCTTTCGCCAAACGCGTCCCGCAGTCTAGAAAACATCACATGTCCAATCAAGCGCTGCAGCAGCAGAGCGCCCCAATAACAGACGCGTCGCCGCAGCGATTTATCCGAAACACTTAACGGTTTACACCGACTTATATATCGCCGCTTATGAAACAATGATTACAATCTCTCCCATCATACTCTTAACTGAATGATTGCACGTACCGAACGAGCGCGCATGTACACAGCAACCGTCAAAAAATCCATGTGTTGGAATCATCTCAGCTACACACACACACACACACACACACACTTGGGAGTCGTTATTAGTCGTTCCTTTTCCTTAATCGGCCATATCGAGGCCGGAAGACCTCCTCCACCTCCACGGAGAAAACCATAATAATGCGCGCGAACCCCTGCAGCCATCGTACATATATACGTGTATATACCGACTTACACACACACACACACGTAGGCGTTTATCTCGCGGCGGCGCTTATAAGCTCGAGCCCATTATGCCCATCTGCGCGAGCCACGTAACAAGCCGCAATTGAAATACCCGGAGAGCTGCTGCTGCCGCTGCCGCCTCTAGGCTCCCGGCGGAGGCTTACTCTCTCCCTGTGTGTGTGTGTGTGCGTGTGCGCGTGTTGTCCCGCTTTCTCACACGCAGGGCGTCACAATTGGCTTTATTATACGGCGACGCTCCGTGTGTGTCCTCTATCTATCTCTCGCTTACTCTATATATGTTGGCTCGGGTTGAAGCGATGTTAGTGGCTGCTGCGGGTGGCTGGATTTTCTTGTGTCCGTGTGAGTGTCTGGACTATAGCCGGATGCGTTTTGCTGTGTTTGGCTCTCGGTTTACTCAATTCCTTTTATATTGCAGTGGTAATAGAATGATGGATAAGGGATATTGTTTCGATAAAGATAATAATCGTACTTTGTGGAGTTAAGATGTGAAAATCAGTTGGTGTTTCGCGCTTATAATATATATGAATTGAAAAAAAATCAAGTTCTATTAAAAAGACAGATTTGGATTGATACATCGAGAATTTAATGAAAAACAAATATAGAATGAATTAGAAATGACTTACGCGTAATTACCTTAATCTCCCAATTCATGACCCATATGTTACCTGAGTCACCGCGTCCTTCAGCATTTGCTTAACATGTGACTCACCTTCGAGCGATGGACACTATACATATATCCTTCCAAGAACCGACCTATACCAACACCCCAAAACTATTAATTGACCAGCGTTTTCCCTCAAAATACCACAGTCCGAATGCCCGAAACATTACCAATAAACATGCAGTACCAATAAACTCATCGCTCACTACCCATACATTATCCTCGATACATATTTTGCTCGACAACCACGCAGATTCTCGCAAAACTCGTGCTGCGAAAGCATTCGTCGCCCGAACTAATAAGCAGCACGAAAAACAAACGACTCGTCTCGTCGTCTCTCATCTGCAATCTGCTGCAGCGGCGCGATTATTATTATCCATGATGCGGCATCTCATCGAGCAGCAGCAGCAGCAGCAGCAGCTTCGCTCCGCGGTGTATAATAGAAAGCCGAGAGAGGTAAAACGTGAGGCACGATATGGCATCTCGCAGCCTACCGTCGTGCGCCCCGCGCAAACATCGCTCCGTCACGCGAAAGCGTATACAAATATGTACCCGCGTCGTCGTCGTAGTCGTTCGTCGATGGCGCGCGAGCGAACGCACTCGATGAGCATCGAGAGCGGCTGCCACTCGAGAGCATCGCCGATCGGTCGAGAGTAAGAGAGATAGAGGAGCAATGTCGATGATCGGAATGTTTGGCATTTTTTTTTCCAGACTGCGCTCCGCGACTGCGTTTCGTTTGTTCGGTGTAAATATATACTGACTTCTTCTGCGTTCTCGTCTCTTTTTGTCTCGGACTCTTTGTTATTGCTTAATCAAGGGCTTCGCGGTGTTAATAGTTTAAAAAGGCTTTTCATTGTACAAATGGTGGGTTTTTTCTTTCTTTGTTTTTTTCTTTTGGTAGGCGGTGAGAGGTATCGGCTTCGAGGAGCTCTAAAGACACGGTAAACTTTGATGTTTGACGTTGTGCAAATACGCTCGATACTATTTTGTTAACTTCTTTCGTTATTCTTTTCCGATTACGTAAAGTTCAGATAAAGCTGTTGGAAAGCGATAATTTTTCAAATTCACACTAATTATCGATGTGATTATATTTACTCTTGAAAGACATGTTAAAAATTGCAATACTCGTGACATGAGATAAGAGTGCGGAGTCAATTACAAAGAGAAAGTCAAGTATCATTCAATATAAGCTCTCGAAAGCAATCTTTGTGGTTTTCCGAATGTGCATGTACACACACAGACGAGTGTCATTGACTCGAAAGCCTCTTCTACGAATAGAACGTTCTCGTTAGTACCGCGTATATATATAGGACTGCTTTTGAACAAAAAAAAGGCTCTTCAACTATATGACCGTGTGAATGTTCTATGAAATAAAGAAGTGTTTATAATGCGCTCATAATCTATTAGTTCAATCCACAATTAAATGGAATCTTTTGTATAACTTTTGGAAAAAGAATAGTTTGGAATGTAACTAATTACCACTGCATTTTTCGTTAACCTTTAGACTGCCGGGATTTGGAAGAGCATATCGCCCTCAGAAAACTGGTATTTAAGGTACCTTACATCAATGATTGATCATACACACAGTGTCGATCATGGGGTGCGTCAATATTTTGATTCTCCGACAGTCTAAAGGTTAATTCTTGCTATCAGTTGTTTCATTATAAATGTATACAATCGTTTGAGTAATTCTCTTGCTAGCACTGTACTTATTCAGAAAAAAAAAAATGAAAAGAATGTAGAAACTGTAGCGTTAATAATCGAAAATGGTTATTGAGACTCGTAAAGAAAGTGAGAATAAAAAGGACGCGAGTAGCGGCGTAAAGAGGAAAACAAAGAAAGAGAGCGAGAGAGAGAGAGAGAGAAAAGATGTGGAGTAAGATTGCGAAAGGGAAGATTCACGAGCGCGAATCGCCAAGGAGCCCGTCGGCGTCACTCGCTCCCTCGCGCTCGTCTTTCACGGACTGGAAACGAGCTCTCGCAGGACGCGCGCGAGGCGGAGTAGCTCGCCGGAATTAAAGATTCGTCGATCGGAGATATATACTACTTGCCTTACGAGAAAAGCTGTTACCGGCTGGAGCAGCAGCAGCAGCAGCAGCTCGAGAGAGAGAGAGAGAGGGCTTGAATTTAGTAGATGTCTCTGGGAGAGCGAGAGCGCGCAGCGGAAGGAGATTGAGGAGAGCTCCGGGACTCGCCTCCGAATGTTTAGATCACCGATAGCCACCTCTCTCTCTCCCTCTCCCTCTCTCCGTTTCTCCCCCGAAACTTTGACCCGCGCGAGATGCTTCTCATACTCTACTCCTCTTCTCTCTCTCTCTCTCTCTCTCTTGCTCTCGCACTTTATGCGTCCCCGCCCGGGAGATATAAACTTCTGGAGAAATTGTTTTAAGCTGCCTCTCCTTCGTAACTTAACACGCTGATAGATATCGAGCGCACCCGAGCGTGAGAGGTTAGCTTACGCCTCTTTCCCTTCTTCCCGCTTTCTTACAATACGTTTTTACTGCAATAATATGCGAATAATGACAAAAGTGCCACTGCTCTTTTCCAAACAATCGTCTATAACCTTACGTTCCTAGGAAAAAAAAAAGGATCTTTCATTCGCAATTAATAGTCGCAGCTCTTCTCCAACGTTCCATCGAATCACCATAGCCACTCGTCGTGAATTGCCGCGGCGCATATTTTAAACTCTCGCGATTGCTCACTCGAAAATCAGCATATATCTCGTCTCGCTCGCCGGCAATCAACTCGGAAGATTTGAAATCCAATCAAGCCCTTCTCTCTCTCTCTCTGTCTCTCTCGTTGCCGGGGAAACTACTTGCGAGGCCGCGCACTTTTCTCTTCCCTATATATCCTAATGATTTCGTCGATGCAGGCACGCGGCGTCGTCGGTAGAGCGGCTCGTCCGCGCCGCTCGCATAACTGTCCCTGCATATTTCACGTGCTTCCCGCACGATCCGCTGACTGCTCAAGCTATATAAGAGCCGTTGCCGCCGTCGCCGCAGCCGCGATCTCCGACGAAATCGATCGCGCGCGGCGAGGAGGATGAATATTTTCCGTTCCTTTTAAACTCCCGGCGTTCTGGATTTTATACTTCTTTGTGGCTTTTTGGTTTGTTTTTATTATCCGATGGAGGATCGTCCAGCTGGAGTTCCGGGGATTTTTCGCGCTCGATGGAAATAATTAGAATTTTTATGAAATACTTTGCAAAAATGTTGACGAATGGCGTATAAATATTTGATAGAATCGTTTATGTAATTGTAAGCACAGTCTCGAAGGAGTTTCTTAAAATATTATAATTGAATCGATTTGTTACAGAGGTAGAAAGAATATGCAAAGCTAAATATGAAGTGCAAATTGTCTTTGAAAGAATAATAGTAGTGATTAATTTTTTGTACTATGAAGTTCCATTCACGGCAATTTATCCAAAACACCTGCACTCTTGTATAAGATAGAAATTCCTCCATAAATCATCGAGATGTATTTAAATACAATGTTCAATAGTCTCGTCTCCTCGATAAATGAACGAAAGTTTTGTCCGCTTGCGCGAGTCACACCGCGAAATAAAAAAAAAACCCTAATATTCCATTCACTCGACAGTCATTAATTTACAGCCGCAGAAATTATATAGTTGCACGAAATCCCGGAGAAATTTTTCATTAAAAGCAGCGAGAGAGAGAGAGAGACCTTCGATAGCTTCTCACACAGAAAGGAGCGAGGGAGAGAGGGAGAGAAATCGACAAAGTCATAATTAAATTTCTATCGTGCCTGATGTCCTAGGGAAGTCTTCGATACGATAATTAAAAGCGTCCGAAACATCGCTGAATGTACGAGAGGCAAACCGGCGAACATTATAACGTCCAACACCAAAAATTATTGCCGCCGAGACTTTAGATTTTCAAGTTTGACCGCGTCCCATTCAGACGACCCGGTACAGACTCGATATTTCTTCTTTCCGCGCAAACTTTTCGCATTCATCGATCCGTTGGGTCTTCGTCGCGTCATTAGTTATAGCCGTGTGGCTTATGCCGCACGAGTCATTCATTCGACTGATGCGCTTTCTCTGCGATGAAAGAGCTCCGGAGCCTCCCGATGCCGCCGCCGGGGGAAGACGCAATTAACGCTGACGACCACTGCAGCATCGAGGCTGTAATTAATGAACCTGCGCCGGTTTTTTTTACCTCCCCGATCGCTTTCATACTTTTCTTACAAGTGTGTTTCGGTTTGCCTGCAAGCTTCCTTTTTTTCGGTGTACTGCTTATATATATATTATTTCTTCTTCGTTTTCCGTCGCGAGATTCATTCAGATTTTTTTTTCACCGAGCTATTCATCTTTTCTCTCTATAGCTGCAAACAAATTCTGTGTTTATATTGAGTTACAGGGTTTAATGCAGCTGAAGACGCTTCTTTTTCCTTATTCAACTATTCAATCGTCTGCAGGAACCAGACTATTTATGAAAATCTGTTACTTTTCAGTGAACTTTAAATATCGGCATTCATAACGATATTTTCTTTTTTCTGTTTCAGGTGAGCATTCACTACCGCTTATACATCAGCCTATTAGCGATTGTCAAGTGTTCTAAGTAAGTCCAACTACTAATAAGTTTAACTACGAAAAAAATGCCTATCTTTTACGACACTTCAATCGATAGTTTGAGAAACGTTTCTTTAGTTAGAAACACAAGCCAAACAGCTTAACAAGCGCTGCGAGAAACTTGTGAAAAGTTTGTCAGGCCGTGTGTATTCATTTCTTCCACAAAGAAGCGCAAAGTGAACATTTCCAGAAGCCTCGTACACAGCGCAGTCGGTCTTGGCCATTGAAAATCCGGTCACGCATTCGCATAAAATTTCTATAAACTTGGGCAAAAGACGAATCTGCGGCACTTATAGGGGGAAATATTTACATAACTATTACGCGCCGCCGCCGTCGCCACTTCTCCAAGAGTTATTCGCTAATGTACGGCCGTATCGATACAGCAATTTACAGCTTTGACATGTTTCGCGCACGTGCCCTATGGCCCCTGCGCACACTTGTGGTACATCGTCTCAGCTACCATCCGATCGTCCCAAGTCGAATCGATCCCTCCCATAAGTGGCACACACTCGCACACGTCGCGGACACTCGAAAAACCACCTTAAAAGTCCAGCATATCGACGCTCCTCGATCAGTTCCCTCGCTTCTCTCGCAACATCAGCTCTCTCCTACCGTAGCTCTTACGCCTTTCATAGGGTTTTTTTCTTTCCACGTAACACACTAGCAAGTGCACTCGTATATAGGGGCCTACTTGTAGCTACACAACGACTCCCGTGTCTTGGGCTCGCGTATATAACGCATAAAGGTAAATGCCGGTAAATAGGCAATCCGCCAGGCAGTCGAGCTCGAAATCCCCGTTGCTGGAACGGCTCATCCATCAATCTTCTCTCTCTCTCTCTCTCTCTCTCTCTCTCTCTCTCTCGCTCTCGCTCTTTCTCTCCTCCGCTCCTCTCTAGCTCTCGCGTCCCCTTCTGCAGTGTTGTACGCAGGCAGAGAAGGCAGCTGGGATGATATCGGGGATTGCCGCCTATATACCTCCCCCCCTCCCCTTTGCCGAGCTTCTACATACACCTGCGTCTCTCTCACTCCGATGGGAGCTTGATTAATGATAAAGCCCCGCGAATGGACTCGATCGATCGTCAATCCGTGCGCGCGCGGCCCTCGCCGTTCGCCGTTCGCTCCGAGAAGCACGGACTATGGCGCGTTTTGCTACTGTGCAGTTGCTGTATCTCTCCCCCCTTCGGCGAATGCACAGCCGTTGCACCGCAGCAGCAGCAGCAGCAGCTAGTGTGGCTAATATGCATTTGCGCGTGGCGAAGGAAAAGGATGAGACTGGAGGATGAGCTTGAATGATGGCTGCTGTTGCTACCGGCTCTCTCTCTCTCTCTCTCTCTCTCTCTCTCTCTTCCTCTTTCATTTTCTTTTTTGCTTGGCTGAAAAGAAGCGTGCATACACTCTTTCTCTCTCTCGAGCGCGCGCGCGCGAAACCCAGTAGCGCAGAGAGTCGGTGCACAGGAGGAATTTACGAGAGTGGACGGTCTTTTTAACGAGACGCGCGCTGCAGCAGCGGTACAGTTGTTAACTGCGGATGTGCACGTTACTTTTGAATTGAATGACTACGTCAGTTTCTTTTCAGGCCATTGCTGCTGCTGCTGCTGCTGCTGCTGCTACTGGCTATACTTAAATGCAGAAACTGGCCGATGTGGGTAACGAGCCGTGCCGCAGCGCTTCAGTATCATATATATCGGTCTCTGGGTGAATTGTGCACCTGTACAGATCCGAAGTTATGAGTATTCGCGGCCTTTCAAAATATTCCAAGTCTGCAGTATGCAAATGTGGAAGAACAACCAGTAGCGTATAAAAGTACCCTTTTCATTTTTCAAATTGCGCTCTGAACCAGAAGCTCCAAAAAGTTTCTCCGCCGTACGCCGGAGCATTCGATGTAAAAGCCGGAAGATCGATAAACAGACGCATTGCAGCAGCCTCGTAAAATAAACTCATCACCTTATCGAGCTGGTGGTGGTAAGGCGAATACGGAAGCTTTTGCGGATGAGCGAATGCGGTATCGCTCATCTACCGCCCTCTCGCCGCGTCGTGCGCTTATCTTGCACGCCCAAAGATTCTCTCTCCTCCTGCCACCTCCACCACGCGCATCCCGCCTCGTTACTACTGCAGTTTCGGCTTTAACTTCCTCCTCCGCGAAACCGGACCCGAACTTCTATCATCTCTCTTTCTCCGCGCGCTATCGCCAAGGGAACGTACGAGAGAGTAAGAGAGAGAGAGAGAGAGGAGGGAATACCGGTCTTATCGGTGAATAGTATAGAGAGAAGGCGAAACCTGCAGCTGATTAGCCGCGGAGCGCCGAAGGAAGCAACAGCAATTTCGCACCGTTCATCGTGCGAGCCCTCCAAATCGCTTAGCCTCTTCTCCTTCTACCCTCTCTCTATCTCTTTCGCTCTCGAGATAACTATGACGAGGAAAGGGAGAGAATGAGAGAGAGAGAGAGAGAGAGAGAGACTGGGTGAGAGTTTACATGAGGGTTTACGCGAGTAATTACGTCCAAGTTTCGGAGTTTCGTTGCAGGGCGCGAGCAGTTCGACGCTGCCGCCGCTACTTCCGTTCGGTTAGCTTCGCGCCTTCGGGTTATACTGATCCTTTAGTCCTTATACCCCCCTCGTGTGCCGAGAGACCAGCCACACTCTGCCTTTATGTCTTCGTATATACGCCGTTTCCTCGCCACTCGTGCAGCCGTCTATATACGTGTCTTGGAGTGCGTGTCTATTGCCATGTGTGTACATGTGTATGTGTAGCTCCTTCGTCTTGGACGCTGTGGAGGAGTTGTATGAGCGATTGGATTGTGCCTATTGAGATACTGCTGCCGCTACTGGCGCTGCTGCCATTGCGTATAGTCGCGCTTTCAATTAATTAGACCCGGCTGCTGGTCCGGGTAATAGATTGATTAAATTTCGGGGGCCATGATCGCGCGCCGAGTGCGTGGTACTGTGCAACCCTTAATCACGAGTCTTTGTCGAATGTATCTCGCCATCGAACTATAGCAGAGAAAAACCTGAATTCCAGTTTATGTAGAGCTTCAATTTATGGGTATAGCGAGATGTATATAATTTTTTTGTTATTCGAGAAAAGAAATCTGTCCCACTTTTTGCACGAGAATCATTGAAGTCTATTGTGGTAGTGGGATCATTGGGTCGTATTAATGTCGGAGCAGGCAGCAAAACAAGTTTTGACAGGCTTGGAAGTGTTAACGACTCATCCCGAGCTCCTCGACTCGCGGCGAACAATTTGAAAAAATTGCAGTTAAATAATCGGGGAGACTGGCATATAAAGCGGCCGCGCGAGAAAGACAAATGGAAGTCATTGTTTCTGCATCATAGCCAGCAGCGTCTCTATAGCTACGTGAAAGTTAATAAAACCAATCAATCAATCAATCAATCAATCAATCAATCACGTCCACAGCTGAGACTATACGTATATCTATACCAATCAACCAATTAATATCTCTCCTCGGCTGGTCGTCGCGTCTGGTCGTCGTCCTCTCATCATATTCATCCTCTCTTCGTCTGCTCTTGATATTTCTTCGTCCATATAATACTCGCCTTTTAACTTAGTCCCTCCTTGCTCACATACCACCTACTACTCAAGAGAGAGAGAGAGAGAGAGAGAGAGAGAGAGAGAGCGAGTGAGTATACGTACGCACGTTGCACTTACAACAGAGCCACTCCAGTGTCACGGTTACGAGCGCGAGTTCGCTCTCGGTGTGTACGTCGTTGTGTGCCGTTAGATTGTCTGTAGCAGGTCCACCCATACGTGTGGCAATTGTACGGGACGTTTACTTTCTGCGACGCCGCGAGCTCTCCCCAGTATATAAGCGACAATCGGCTAATTTGCATGCGGAATGCCGTACCGCGGAGCGTTTCCTCCTTGGAAATATAACGCGCGCGAGCAGTTGGCCTGTCGATTCCGAGCTGAACGAAGCAGCTGTCAGTGCGCGCCACTCACGCGGATGTGTCTTTGCGTGGGCGTTGGGCTGCTTGAAATCCAGTCTCTCTTTCTCTATCTCTTTTATGCAATTATTGGATTATATATAGATCGCGGCGATAAAGCAAATGCTTACTACGGCGGAACTGTAATCACGACGTTTCCTTTTCTCGCCGGGCGCGCGATCGTTTTCTTTCTTTCATTAAATATAATATGAAAGATCACATCTCGGGCATACTATCCGCGTTTTAATCGGCGAAGGTGCGCGAGGAAAGGATCGAAGGTGTGTAAGATCGATTTATACCATTCCGCGTAATACTCGAACAAAGAGCAGCACCGGTGATCCTTACTCTACGTCCCCATAAATCGGCAAAGAATTCCCATTAATAAATCACTTGGCCGGGCGAGAGCCTCCATAAAAATGAAATAATCCAAGCGTGAAAGCCGCGCGGCTCGCTCTCTCTCTCATAACACACTTCCAGTACCAGCTCCACAAATCGAACCCCACGTCGACGCCGCGAGAGATTCAAGTATACATATATATACAGACGTACGGCTATCAGGACTCGATCAGCTCCTCGTGTGTCCGGCATAAAACAGCAAGAGAGGATAAAAAGGGTACTGCGTACATATACATATACATATACATATACGTGTGATACTCGACGTACACACACACAGACACAGACACATACGTAGAAGGGCAGAAAAGAGGAGAGTTCGTAAAGCGACCTAATTACCGGACGGTTTCCGGACTCTCTCCTCTATACTCGTCCTCTCGTTTAGCAGCCTCGTCCCTACCAGGGCGCGCGATCGCTATTTCGCGATTGCGGTGGCGGCGGCGGTGGTGGGCCGTTAATCTTTACGAGTTACCTCTCCTCTCTCTCTCTCTCTCTCTCTCTCTAATGCCCCGGCATTTTTCCCTATTTACCGCGCTCGCTAACAGACTTAATGGAGGTGACATGGGAAAGGACTCTCGCTCTCTCTTGCTCTCTACAGAAATAAATGCTTCCCGGGTTGAGAGAGTGAGAGAGAAAGAGAGAGAAAGAGGGAGAACACAAGAACAAAGAATCGTAAAATCTCGCGGCAGGACACCATCCACCGCTCGTGTGTGTGCGCGAGGGGGAATCGCAAAAACACCGGGAGAGAATCGTAAAAGGTGGAGGGCTAGCTCCCGATAACGTGGGGGTGGGGAGAGAGTGAGTAGTAGTAGTAGTAGTAGTAGTGGAGGGCTCGAGAGGAAAAAAAACGAGAGGAGGAGGAGAGGAACTCGAGCAAATACGTTCGTTTACGAGCTCGTTAAAGTAGCGGGGAGGCGTGTTCTCTCTCTCTCTCTCTCTCTCTCTCTCTCTCGCGATCTTTAGTAATTTCATTAATGTAATCTCTTTCTCGCTCTGCCTCTCGCTCTCACTCTTTCTTCAGGTCCTGTATTTCTCCCTCCTTGGATTTATTACTTTTATTTTTTTTTGCGCTCTGCCCACCCGATGCCTTTTTCCTTCCTTTTATAGTGATATAGGCACTAATTGGGTTATTGCTTCATCATTTTTAAGAGTTTTTCCAGCGAAGTGCGCTGTAAATTACTACCTTAACTGCACCCGTTCCTCCCAGCAGATATTTACTATATTTTCCTGTGAAACCCGACTGATCGTTACCAGCTAATCGACATTACTTATATATTGTTAAAGAAATGATCGATCGTTCCAAGTTTCTCTATCATACCGAGCAATATTTCAATCTTCCTAGAAAAAGAAAGACTTTCTTTTTCTGATTTATGCTACAGGCATATGTTACACACTACGTTATTATAGCTATACCAGACACTTTCTAAAACTTGTTGCCCCAAAACAATGCCAACTTTTCGTCTCAATATATAACACAAACAGATCATTGAGGCACAGTCCGGTACATCCGTTATACAAATTAAGGCAATCGATTTCTCTTCTTTCTCGACATTTTTCCTCATCTCAAAATCTCTCTCTCTCTCTCTCTCTCTCTTTCCCGTTCTAAATTTCTCCACGACGTACGAGCCGCTACAGTTGTAAACGATATTATCTGCTCTCTGTAGGTGCGTCGCGACTGCTCTAATTAACGCACCACCAAAACTTAAACGAGCGCCCGCGGGCCTCCTTTAAGTAACGGTGAGTCGATATGCAGATATATATATATATATTTATATATATATATATATTCTGGGCTCGTTAATCGCCGCGGAAGTACTTTTCTGCGTTTATCTTATAACCAGGCTTTTAATTTGTGTAAGCAGGACTCGATCTCTGTGTGTACTTATAAGGTAAACAGTTCAGACCTTGAGTGTGCGCTTTTAGCGGGCATTAGGCCTTGGAAGAGTAATTAAAGCACATTCTGTGAATTAATTGTTCATCGATCGGTATCTTTGCTGCATCTCATTCTCAATAAGCGATCAACAGATTTTGGATGGTAATCCCCTGTAACACTGAACTACATTTTAATACAGCGAATCCGTTAATGACATATTCACAATCCTACAACTAATAATCAATGATTTTTTTTTCTTCTAACATTTTTGTGTATATAACTAACAAGCAGGATCAATCTTAACGCTCAATTAATCACGACACACACTCTCGAACAAATCACCTCGCAATTAATACGCGTGTATCATCAGCAAAACCTCGCATCTACGCACAATCCCGATTATTATCGTCGCTTCATCTATACACAACATCAAACCCAAATCTTCGTTCACCTGTAAAAGCCGAATAAACGCGATGTTAAACGCACGCGCGTAACCGGAAAGGGGTAGACGCGAAGAGAGAAGAGGGGTATAGCTTTAAAAACGTCCGAGGTCTACAGACCCAAGAGTAATCGACTAGCAGGACTAGTCTCTTTCTCTCTCTGTCTCGCGGGCATTAATTACCAGTCGAGCAGGGGGTGGGTGAGGTACGATTCGAGATGGGGTGAGTTTTCGCATGACGCACGCGTGTCTGCTTCCGGGGGCTTGAGCCCGGCCGTTTGCGAGATAGGTCGCGCACGCACTTACACCCCGCGCCGGCGGATGAGGAAGACTGATATAATTTCGTGCGTCGCCCAGCTGACCCTCTTCCGTTACATCGCCGCTATCTTCTTCGCTCGGCTCTCTCTCCCTCTCTCCCTCTCTCGCCGCCCGGTTTTACACCAGGAGATTTTCACCCCCATGTTTCGAAGCCGACGGAGCTCGCGTGGCAATTTAAACTTAAGCAGTTTCGCTCTGTGCGCGCGGGTGAGTGTGGGAAATTAGTTTTCAATTGACCGGCCCCCCGAGTTAATCTTATATATACGTGAAGCAGATAATTGATTTTTTATGCTCATTGAGTTTCGTGTACGATACTTATGATCATTAGTGAACGATGCTCCGGTATTTGTAGTTTTAGAGGCAAAAGCGATGGCATAAAAGTTCGTTTTTTTTTGCGGCGACAAAGTCTGCTAGGCTAATTCCGGTAAATATAAGTTAGGTAAAGTAATTAGATCGGCAGAGTTAATTCACGTGGGTGCAACTTTGGGGCGCGACAGCTGACGGAATATGTTAAGCAGCGAAAGGTAAAATTACGTCTACCTCTCTCTTTCTCGCAACGGACTTTAATTAAGAAATCGCGTGTATATAGTTTCGGTGAAGTTTTGACGCTCGCTAATACGCCGGTGCCATAACCTTATCAATTGTGAAATCCCCACGAGCGCGTTGACCCAACGACTAAAAAGTGAGTTATCAACAAAGCTCGACGAGTACAGCGCGGGCGAGGGAAAACTTTGGAAACAGAGATTTAACAGTCACTTGGCGTACACAATAAACTTTAATTATGCCCCTGCATGCAGTAGCAGCAGCAGCCGGCGAGAGGAAAGCGAGACCAACCCTTGGTCGTCGTCGTCGTCGTCGTCATCGTAGTTTCGACCCCGCGTCGTTCCGCAAGCGTAATTTCCTCGCCACGCGCTGTACTACACACACACGCATATATATATATATATACCCAAAGGCCTTGTGTGTATAGTTAGTTTCTCGAACCTCCAGACTCTGTGCACGCATACTCTCTCTCTCTCTCTCTCTCTCTCTCTCTCTCTCTCTCTCTCTCTCTCTCGGGTGAATGCGTCGTAGTAGGTGCGAGTCTTCGGATGCTTCGGGGACGAAAAGAGACTACCGCGACTTATATATACTCCCGATGGAGATTGAGATACCTTTGTTTTTGTTCGGATGCTCTTTTTTGCGAGGGGGGAAAATACTCGTCGTTGTCGTCTTTCAGATGCTGAAAACAGCGGCGAGAAATACCAGAGAGTTCATCTTGATGCCAGATTGAAAGACAACTATTTCCACTGCGATCTATTGTCTCTTAACAGTCCGCAGGTACGGACTGGGAACTGAAGTACGCAGGGTCTTTTACTCGGTGGTTTTGCGTTTTGGACAACTTTATTCTGTACATACTTTTCAAGTACAAATATTAAAATAATAGAACATTAATTTTTGTTCTATTATACGTTATTCTCATTTGAATACGATAATGATGGCAAATTTTAAAAGTTCGCAATCTTCGTGCACAAATTTCCTAATATTAATGTTCGATAGGTCTAACCACTTGACAAGTCATCACCTGCTCATCAGCAATACACTTTCTTCAGATGAAGAATAAAAAAAAAGAACACACTTCCTGTATTATAATGTGTTAACGTTCCATCAAACCTAACGGTTCGCTATCAAGCTGTTGCATCTCATTACCATCCCGCAGCACACACATACATGTGCACAACCTCCTACAAGGTTGTCAGGGACTCGAGCATGATTTATTAGTCCGGTATCGACGAGAAACAAAACCGAAGGCGCCACATTGAACCAATATCGATTTGCCTCCCACTGCTACTACCAAACTCATCTCTCAATCGAACCTTCGGAGCCAAACAAATAGGCAGTCGAACGCATTCTTCATATGGGACGCACGACAGAAGAAGAAAGGTATTCCGCGACACTACAGTCCATCAGCTCCTCTCAGTTTCCACTGATACGTTTGCTCGGGTCCGTTTTACCTTACAGTTCCGCGACGCGTCTTGTCACCGGAGTCTCGCGCGTCTCCTTCGATTTTGCCCGAACCGATCTGGCGCGAACACACCCATATAAAAGGTGGGTATGTGACTGCCGCGTAGAGGTGAAGAAACTTTTTGCGGAATAAGACGCGCGACGGATTCTCGCTCTCACTCTGCCTTCGGGGATAATGAGATTTCTTCGAGCGCGTGGATCGCGGGAGTGGAGCTTGCGTAATAAGAATTCTTCGCTCAACTTGGAAGTGCACAATAAAGCGCTCGAGTTCTCACTCTCTCTCCCTGCCATTCTCTCTATACGTCTCTTTTTAACACCCAGCTGGTAGGGGAGTGAGTCTGTTTGTGGGAGAGAGGACACGCAGCGAGCTCTTCGTTCGCCGCGCGAGAGAGGAATCGAGAACGCGATACAGGGAGGAAAGAAGAAGGAGAAAAAAGAGAGGAAGCGGAGGAGACGGGAGAAGGAAGGCGCAGACTTGTAGGTGTCGTGTACTACTACTAGACTCCCTCGATCTCGGGGGTTAGAGGAAACCGAATTATTTCCTTCTTGGGAATAGCTTTATTTAATTTGCCCCCGGTGTCAGCGAGACCAAAGAAACGTCGATCCAGCCGAGCGCGCGAAACTCTGCAGCAGTCTGTTGAGTTTAGATGTTTCCTGATATTAGCGATCGTCATTCTCTTGCTTTTCTAAGACTTTGTCTAGCTTTGCACTCCCACTCCGCAATGATCAAACACATCTGATACTATTTGTGGAAGAATGCAGTATACATATTTCTCTATAGCAATTCTAGTGGTATTCGTATTTTGACGAAACAGAGGATGTTGCGGTGGAAGAAAAAAAGAAAACAAAGCTACTCCAGACGTAAAAAAATATTGTTCGATTTGGCGCGAGAAGACAGTACGGAAATTGAGAAATCGTATAGGTATACACACAGAGATCGAGGGTCTCGGCTAGATATAAAAACGAACGATGCCGTGGAGGAAAATACGTAAGACGCTTGGCGCGAGGAGGCTCGGTCGTTCTGGACATCTGTTGCTCAGCTCTCCCAGCAGCTCGCAGTCGTCTTTTGCGTTGCGGCAACAAGACATTTGCATAATTATTATCCCAGGCTGGTCCGCGATGTTCCAGCGGCTGTCGCTGCTGCTGCTGCAACTATGTCTCTCTATACTCCTGCTCTCCTCGATATTCCGATGCTACTGTCTCGCGGCGACACATAAATAGTTGATATTAAATTACTCCTAGGTATATTGCACACGAAAACCCCAGACCGAAATTATTGAAAACCGCTTGGCTGTATAGCACGAAGAAATCGAAATAGAACGTTCGAAGAGATAGAAATGAGTTATACTGGATGTATCAATTTGGATTTGAGTTCGCGCGCGAAATATCGTTTCGTGTATAGCGGTGATGTACGGAATCCAAACGAAAGAATGAGTTTCTGTTACTGGTACGCGTCTTTTTCCTGTTCTGTAAAGTCTTTATTAGAAACGGGAAAACGGATGGAGCTGTCTCGGGTTCACACGGAGAGAAAAAAAAAAGATGTTTGCGCCAAAAGGGGGCGGAGTGAGAGGCATCGGCAAGGAGTCCTCGTGCCGTACTTTATGAGCTTTAAGTGCTTACAGGCTGTAGGGATTTTCCGAAGACTATGGGAATTCCTTATATTTTCGCCGAGCGACTGCTTGATTTGTTGCCGTCGACAACTTTTTTTTTCTCTTAACTTTCTTTATATACCCACTTAAGGTTTTTAACGAGACCCTCTTTTTCAAGTGTTGGTGTTTATAACTCTATCGTAAATTTTGGACTGTCATTACACTTCCTTTATAATCTTTAATTTTAAAATTAAAAAACGGAAGACAATTCTTATGAAAACGTTGTTGTAAAAGAGTTTGCTAATACAGGAGAGAAGCTTATTTGGCTTAAGAAAAAGCTGTGGGTAAGCAGAGAGGCTGGAGGAGACGAAAAAATTATCACAATATTGCTTTATAAATTAGGCAAATCGAGAGCTCGGCGGCAGTTATATGAAAATTCAGGCACCTGCCCGGACGGACGACGGGAAGAGGGCCGCGATCTGCATAACTCGACGTAAAAGTCACAATAAGTCCATTATGTCAAGACG
Organism: Megastigmus dorsalis; assembly: GCA_900490025.1. NCBI lineage: Eukaryota > Metazoa > Arthropoda > Insecta > Hymenoptera > Megastigmidae > Megastigmus > Megastigmus dorsalis. Next base: position 31,602 of record UELU01143681.1, on the reverse strand, counting down.
TCGCGGTAAAACGGCGAGAGAAAAGGACGAGACTAAAAAAGAAAAGAGAAAGAGAGAGAGAGTGTGAGTGAGAGAGAGAGAGAGAGAGAGAGAGAGAGAGTAACGGTAGAGTCTAGTTAAATTCAATTGCCTCTCGGAGGGGCGGCCCTCGAGCTTATTCAATTCCTGGGGCTGGTCGTAGTCGCACGCGGACGCTGCCTGTCGTTAGTAGTGCGAGGATTTCGATAAAAGCCTCGCGCGTCATTTATTTAAACTCGCCTCCATTTATTTAACGACGGAAAAAATAATAGCTACGCGCGCCCGTTGGACTCTCTGAATTCATTTTCCGTGGGAGTGGACGTATATAACGTGCGGTTGGACGAGGCAGGAGAGGAGAGGAACACCTCGGGGATTCCCTGACGCTTCCTTCGTTACGTATATATATATATATATACACGGGGCTGCTCCCTCGTCGACTCGGTGGTTAATAAAAGCATGGCAAGGCTGCTGAGTGGTATGACGGAAAAACAAAAATTTGCGTTACATTGGACGCTTTAGATGCTGGAGTGACTTTTTTCGTGGGGTTGGGTTCTCATTTTGATACCATTTTGTCGTATATTATCTTTACTTTATTACCTTTGTTTATTTATTCAGTTTAGACGATTAAATATTAAATAAATAATACGTAAAGTCGTCACCAGCAGAACTGTAACGGCTATAAGCCATAAGCCTAATTTAAAACCAAGGAAAACAGCAATTAACTTTTTGGAGCACAGTCAGTTTCAATCCTCATCGGGCGATCACGTATTTCATTGTTTTTTAGCCTACGGGCTTTGTGACAGGCCCTTAAAGGGGCTGAGAGCAAAGAAAAAAAAAGAGAGAAGGGAGCAGAAGGATCATAAGGGAAGAAAAAAGAGAGAAAGAGAAAGGGATCTCTCGACTTGGCGCGAGTGTATATATATGGAAAGTCAAGAGGGAGGAAATGAGCGAGCGCGGCTGGTGAACGACGAGCGCGAGGATAAATAGTCCTCTTGATTTCTCGCAGCCGTGCCGCGTACCGGTGACGTAACGAGGCGACACGCGCGTCTCCCCTGTTTATTTTTCCGAATCGAGATGGTACTTTGACTTTTTTCCCGTATACGTGGTGGACTCGCGTGAAATTATCGTCGATCCTAGGTTTTCGCGTCGAGTGGGTTTACTCTCGCAACAGTATTTCCTTCTTCGCATAGGTGGGTGACTTTTGCGGCTGGAACTGTCACGCGCAATTATTTCGATTGTTTTATGTGATATTTATCTGGCCTCGATTACGTGTGTGTCTTAAGCCGACAGGTCCCACAACCCTCTTCGGTAGATTGTTATTTACATAACCTTCCTTCGCGCTCCTAAATCCCTCCGTTATAGCTGATGGCTATGGCGGAAGAAGGGAGCGATTTTTCCCGAAGAAGATCCTCGTCTGAACGCATCGAGGATGTATATACAGGTTTCATATGCGTGTGTGTGTGTAGGCAGGCAGGAGTGAGAAAAGCCCGAGGCAATGCGAACAAAGTAGTCCGAGGTATACATTGAAAGGCAAGCGGTCTTAAGGGATATTTGAGGCTTTTGATATAATTTTTCTTCGCGCCTGTATAAAGACCTGCTCTCTCTCTCTCTCTCTCTCACTCTCTCTCATCACCTCGGCTCGTTTTCTTTGACGGCAACGGCCATCTCCGTAGACGCCCAGACTATGCCTTATAGTGATTTTTTACTTTTATTCAATTTCTCTCTTCTCTCATCTCTCACACCTTTTTGCTCCATCTTTTTTCTATTTCTTTTTTTTTTCATAGATAGATTTTTCTTCTTTGTTGAAGCGGCATTCAGTATTTTAGAAGCTGAAATTCGATGCTGCTAGGACCGTTACTATTGTATTGCGTGTACAATTGTTGCATCTGCGTCAATTAATAAGCTTTTTAGGGATTATTCAAAAGTATTATTAATAAATTGTTTATGCGGTTAAAATCAGTAATTGTTGCAGATCAATATTGCATGTACAAAATGAATTGGAAATACATTTTCATATATTTCCAATAATTATTTTTTTTATACAATTTTATTAATTGATTAATTATATTTATATATTGTAAAATAATCTTAAAAATATACTGATGATTTAAACCAAAATATTTCATTGTTAAAATAGCTAATTTCTAGTAATATTAAACTACTCTGGCTACTATACGTATACACTCAAAGAAGCTTCAAGATTCCTATCTCGGAGTCTCTCGTCGACCCATTATTCTTCTGGCAGCGTCTCCAAATGATCTTCTTCCCACTTGCAACTTCTCTTGCTCTGGAAAACGTCTTGCTCCCTTTTCATTCTCTCTCTCTCTCTCTCTCTCTCCTCCCCATATATATACACACGTACAGCTCACGCGCGCGCGCGAGCAATCGTGTGTAACCTCGATCGGGTGTCAAATGATGCGCACAGAATGGACTGGAAAGCCGGCTGCCGATCCATTATCGATTCGCCCCTCTCTCACACACACACACTCTCTCTCCCTCTCACGAAGAGACAGATAAAGGAAGTATAGATACAAAAGGAGCGCGAGAAACGGAGATGGGAGCCGAGTTTTAAAAAAGAAGAGAGAGAGGGTGCGCACAGTGCATATAAAAGGTATCGTCGTCGTCGTAGTCGCGCGACTATATACACACGGAAGGGAAAGGAGGTGGAGATGGGTGGGGGGGTAAAAGCGCATATTGCGCAGCGTCGTCCGCCCTGAAAAATACTTTTACTCGCGCGCGGCGCCACCATTACGAATCGTTTTAACTTACTACCTTTGGGGCGCCGCGCGCGCGCGCGTACTGCGTGTAAAGGCGCTCTAATTCCTTTGCTCTCGCTTGTTTTCTTTCTCTTTACTGAATGTCGCGTGTATTATGATGCACTTTGTGCGTTGCTTCGAGAAATGCACGAAAGGGTGTGTTTGGATCCGTAAAATACTGCCGTTTTTTACGAGGTGTGATTTGCTTGCTTTGTTCCTTTGTCGAGGAGTCTATTAAGGCCTGGATGATAAATCGTTATAGCTTTAATGCGTAACAACGTCTGCCCTTACTTCTCGAAACAAGGGATTTAGAGGAGCTTTGTAACGTTGTACCGCCGTCAGTAAGCTTTCATTGTAACTTTCATAGACAAATGATATCGCTATACCATACGCAAGCTGCTAGTTATCCTATTTAATCTCAATACATTCCTCTCCAAACGCCGAAACAACTATTCAACACTAGTAGCATTGAAAAACCATAATTAATTTCATCAAATCCTTCCGCAAATCATCTTAAAATCCCCAATTCCAGGGTCGCGCTTAAAATCAATCGTTCACAGCATAAACAACCAAACACAATTCGCTCGGTGCCTTCCCATATAAAGCAGTTGGAATCAAAGTAAAGGTTCTCCGCCGTCCCTGAGCAAACAAAAATGCAACGGCAATTAAGTCGCGCGCAAGTATCGCAAACAGCAATTGACGACGGGCGTCGCCTTGAACATTACGGGGGTTGTTCCGCGCTTCGTTCCCATCGCTCTCGCTCTCTCTCTCTCTCTCTCACTCTCACTGACTCGCGATCACAAAGCTCTCATTTACGAGAGGCGTAGTATATACGCTCGGGCTCACGCGCCGATCAGCGCGAAACGAATTCGAGCTGCTGCCGCTGCTGCGTAGTCTCTCTGGCAGGCTCACCGCGCTCGCGCGAGCGTATAGCTTTCAATTAAAGCTGATTGCCACCTCTCTGACGTCGCGCCGACGCGATCGTGTACATAGACACAGACGCAGACAGTACGTGCCGTTGCAGACTCTGCGAATTCATCAGTTCGCTCTCCTCTATCACGCTCTGTCTCTCTCGGTCTCCCTTGCTCGTTTTATGTCTTGGTGGCTGATAAAAAGAAGAGTTTAGAGAGAGAGAGAGAGAGAGAGAGATTGGATCGATGCGAAAGTAGGGTAAGAAAAGAAGTGCATCGCGCATATGAGCTCGATTGATTCTTGTTACAGAAAGAGAAAACTCACAGTAAAAACAGATTATACCGTTAAACTATTCTTAATGATATAAAGTTCAGCAATAAGAATAACTTTCGGCTCATATGTTTATGAAGATCGCCTTATCGCCCATCATTGAAAGATAATTAATTAATCACGAGGAAGATAAAATTACGGTTCTTCCATTAACCGATCATAGAAATAAATCCATACCGACGATCCATATAATCGCGTGCGCTCAATTAATATCCAGTTACCTTGCAACTGCATCCATACTCGGAACTGCATCCAATCAGTCTCGCTATCGTTAAGCAACCAGTGCATAAAAAACAAACCCGATATCTCGATACACATATACAATTTCCACCTATACTCAGTACTGCATCCCGCCATTATCTCCATAACAACTCGTGGCTATGCAGGTCTGCGATTACTCGAAAATCCAGCTGACGAGCGTATAACATATTCGACCTCTTTGATACGTAGGTGTCGGGCAAATATTTTTCCGTATCCTCCCCACCATCGAAACGAAGAAGAAGTAGAATATAGGGGGGAGGGGCACTCGAAGAGAAAAACTTTTCGTATTTTAAAAGGATCCGTCCATGGAGTGTGCATGTGCACGCGAGAAGAGCTCCGTGGAACTCGTAGCCGCTGCACATAGAGCAAAAGTTGGGATATATATATATATAAGAAAGAGCGCTGCAGCGCATGCGGCCGCGCGTATATACACTCGCCATCTACATAATCCGATATATGTATGCGGCCCGTTTCGCCGCTCGTACGAGAATCGTTTGTTAGACTATTCCTATGCTAACCGATAGCTGTGCAGCAGCAGCAGCAGCAGCAGCTATACCATTCTGACCCACCGCTATACTTCACCCTGTATGGCCTAAAGGGAAAATCTAACTCGTAGATAGAGAGTATTGCAGTCGTTCGACATCTGGCGACTACAGTCGGCGAGCTTATGCGTATAAAGTCTCTCCCTCTCTCTCTCTCCCTCGTGTAAACAGAGGAGTTCCCCAATTAAGCCTTATTTACTTCGCTTTTTCCGCCTTTACAAATGCGCGCAAGCCTACGTATATATATATATATATATATCTCGATTGCTTGATAGGCGCGACGACTCTGCGGATTCGCTCGTTTCGTTCGGCTTGTGTGCCTGCGGAGCAGCTGAGAGAGAGAGAGAGAGAGAGAGAGATTCGTCGAAACGATAGGCGAGAAAATTGTTTGGAACATGCGAACCGAGTTATTTGTACTCTCTCGAGTTTATCCGTTAATGAAGATTAGTTTTCGGAATAACGCATGGTTATTGCGAGATTCATCATGATAATCCGTATCTTTCTCTTTTCTGTTGCAGGTGAGCATCGCTAATTGTAGCTTTCAATACTTTTGGTATATCTGTACAGTTTTGGTAAGCACTACATATATATTTGTTGCTATATTATCATTCTCCTGTAGCGTGCAAGGCTCAGATGCAATATGTCAAAATGCAACCTTACCGATACAAATGTAGCTCTCGCACGTCATAAGTCAAGGGCGAACGCGAGCCTTTGAATCCTATCGCTCCAATTCGCATAGATTCCTTGTACGCAAAAGAAGAGCAAAAGTGCGAAACAACTATAACGGTAGATTTAATTGCACGCGGCGACGCGACCGACCGGTATACTATACAACCGCGCGACCAAACGAAACCGCGAACAAGTCGAGCTCCAGCCTCGCGGATGTTGGTATAGTGAGAGAGAGAGAGAGAGAGTCGGACACGTCATGGCGATGGGACGAGCTCGGACGCAAGTGCCTGATGGATGTGTCCCGGCCCAAAACTAGCGGGTTTCCGTTCCGCACACACACACACACACTCGCACTCGTATATCCGGAATATCTCGCGTGCGAGTTGCCTCCATTCGTTTGGGGGAGGTTATACGTATATACACACATATATATATATAGAGAGAGAGACGCTCGCGCGCAGCGACTACGCTAAATGTGTCTGCATAATTCATGCGCCGCAGCGCGATTTTCCCGCGGCTACTGGAATCATTATGTAGGCCGGCTGAAGTAGGGGGGGGAGGGCAAGCTCTCGGCGGAGCGGCCGCGGCGTATAGTGCCGATGACGCTCTTTAAGGGCAATGAATTACGAGCGGCCGCGAAAACCCGACGCGCCCAGATAATTCACAAACTGCGTTATATGCGTATCTGTAGTGTTTGTCTCTTTCGGTGGTCGCGCAGTGGGCGCGAGTGCGTGAGTTACGGAATCATTGCGATTGGTCGCGCGAGAGAGAGAGAGATTGAGAGCTAGATTTTACTGTGTAAAATCCCAGCGTCATGCGCGATGACCATGGGGTTTCTTGATGGATGGCAGCTGCGCTTGGTGGGCTTTGCGGTTACTACGTTCGGGGTTTTAAGAAGTTCGTTTATTTTAATTTTGAAAATGACCCGCTTCAATTTATACGATGGTAGATTTTCTGTAGAAAATCGCATGATTTTGATAACGTAAGAATAATGCTGCAACTGATTCACCCCCATTAATTTAGTATCAAATATACATTAGCCTACGTATTATCAATAATTTTCTTGATAGAATTATACCCACAAAGCCATACGTTTTCCTGCGGCATATCTAGAAACTCGCTGTAATTTCCACTCGATCCGCTGGATTTTCCTTCCTGCAGAGCCTTGCAAGCCTTCCCTATATCTACCACCACCACCACCTCCTTCTTTGTCTTCTCAACAAATTCAAATTCAAACTCCGCTCGCTTGATGCTCGTTAACGAGTTGTTCTCTCCATCTCCGTCCACACACACACCCACACACATACACTCCCTATTCCTTAATGCCTCGCGTTATTCGATATCGGAGCTAGCTGCGTGTGCTCCAACTGGTGCCGTATAGCTTTCCCATACATATACAGACCTGACGCACATGAGAGTCCGCACCCTATACATAACGCGTCGTTAATTACCGTTTGGCGCTTAAAAGAGAGAATGACGCGATCAAAACGTCGAACGTATACGGGGGTGGAGAAGTTTCGTATCCGGGCGTCGCGCGTCGAGTGCCTGGAAAATTGCTCGCTCGCGATCGATGAATCGAGGCGTCAAGTGGAAGTGTCCTTTTAATCCTTGGCTCTCTCGGGGCCGCAGCAGGTCGCGCGCTCGCGAACCATGAGATTTTCCGTCCCACGCTCGCGAGCGCTGATTTTCTACCCGATCCACTCATCTTCTTGCGTAGCCGAGTTTGAGCGATACCGCGGCTAATTGCCTCTTGAGATCAAATTTTCAAATTAGACTCTCTTTGGAAAATGAAATACTGACGGTGTGCAGCATTTCGCTTGAAAATGTTCCGCTGCGAAAGTTTTTGATCTTGCCTAGCGATGCACATAAAGTTTTCTTAAATTAGTTAAGGATATTTTTTTAACGAATCAGGAAATCACTCACTGAATTTAAATATAGTTTTAAATTCATTCCTTCAGATCTGTTATAGAATGGAAGAGTCTCGAGTTTTAGTTCAATTGCGAACTGCACTTTATCTTTTTAGATAAAATTTGCAAGGAATATAATTAAAAACTGAAACTCGAGTTCCCAGTCAACCGACTCATTCAGTTTTTAAACTTAAAGCGTAATAATAATCTTTCTCTCGCGCGCAAAGACTGCCTAAAAAAAATAAAAGGGAAAAAACCGTGCCGAGCCGCAAAAAGCAACATAACTAACGCAAACAGTCGTCACGCAACATATCACGGCTCGCGCGTTCATCTTTGTCCCGCGATCACAATCTCTCGCCGCGCTCGCAGCTAACGAGAACTGCAACAGCAGCGACGGTCGAGGTGCAAAAATCAGCTCTCTCTCGTATCGATATATACATCTGCATGGTGCGTATAAGCTTTGGTCGGCCATCGATACGCCGCAGCGGCGCAATATACTCATTTTTCTCCACCTCGATGATCATGATGACGATGGCGATCATCACCATGGGCGATGAATGATAAAAACTGAAAAAGGAATACGAGTGCGATCCTCGCGAGGCTTGAAATTACTTCTTGCGACGCGGCGAGTGTGGAAAGGAGGAGAAAAAAAGTGTGTGTGTGTGTGTGAGCGAAAGAGGCGACCGGTAGCTCATAAGTCATTCGAGAAGAGAAAAAAAGGAACGAGGCGGTATGTATGAGGCGCATAATAAAAGAGCATAGTGTGGATGCGCGACAGAGTATACGAGGGGGAGAGATGCGTTGATGTGAGCGCATTGAAAGGAAGAATTCAGTGGCTAAACAAAGAGATTAATATTAACGGTGTTATTGAACTTGCTGAACTTTTCGAGCCGTGTGTTTAATTAAATATGTATTATGTTCTTATAATTAAATAAATGATGAAAACTTTCTGAAACGAAGGTTACACTATTTATCCAGTAAATATTTTCCTATACGAAAAGGGGTGAATGTATAAAGATCGAACTATAACTCAATTCACTCGTGAACGAAAAACTATTCTCCTACAGAATATCCGTATTCACGCCACGTACCCAAAATTCCTCTTTTCCAACAACTCTCCAGCAAAAGGATTTTCCTCGCAGAGGATTATTCCAAGAGCCTCATCGTGCGCTCCACATTTCGCAGCTCTCGCAGCACATTTCTTCGCCCGCGTTCTTTATTCCATCCGTCCATCCCGGAATTCACCTCTTTAACCTATACATATACAAGGCAATAGAAGCTCACCGCCGTGCCGCAGCATCTCCCTCTCTCTCTCGGTCTATCGGACGCAGGCCTTCCACTTTAGGGTTTGTAGCCGGGCCGTCAGTTGGCTTATGTCACTCGGGATTAGTGCCTGTTTGGACAGAGGAAATTAACTACTACACTCCGCGGGTTAACTCCCCTCCCACACACACACACACACATACGCACAGGCGCACAGACACTCACACGCGCCATCTGTGTGGGCGTAGTCGACACTGTGTCTCTCTACCCCCTTAAGATTTCCCCGTATATAGTCGCTCTATAGCCGCGCGCGTTAGTCTAATACCCAGAGCCTCTCGCTCTCTGTACTTTGTCATTATGTAACGAGCGAGTATATTGCCCGCGCCGCCGCCGCCGCTGCTGCTGTTTCTAAAGCATCTTCTTCTAAACGCTAATGTCATCGGCGAGAGAGTAGAGAGAGAGAGAGGAAAAAAAGGGAACGTAAATAGGCCCGAGGCGCGTCGAGTGTTGCGGTTATTTATGCGCGGGTTATAAACGTCCGTTGGTGCGATGATATGAATAATGGCTCGAGGCGATGCTGATGCTGCTGCGTATATATGCGCTAACGCGTATACGTCTAGCCTATGGTGCTTAGTTGTTAATTGGAGCAGTTTGAGAGGCTTTTATTATTCGAGGATGCCGTGCAGTCTGTGCGTCTGCGCGACGCGGTCTATTCCGTTCTTTTTGACGCCCCGCGCGCATTTTATGTTTTGAATAAGCAATCAAAAAGCCGACACCTCCGCTTTTATTGCACGACTTCTGAGAATTTCGCAACATTTAATCAAGAATTTGTTAACGATTGCATTATCGCTCGAAATTATCCATCGTCTGAATCATATTAACTAAAACTAATCCAATTAATAATAAATAGTATTCAAGCGCTGAATTATTATATTTTGACAATCGAACAAGTTGCATTACCCCCTGTTTGCTCGTTACCCAAACCGAACTATATAATGCCTTTTTTCGTAATTAGAAAGCATGGCTTGCTGCAGTTAAATAAAGCCAACGACGGGTGTTAAAAGGAAGGACACAAGCCCAGGCGCAACAAAGTCCGGAATTAGTGCGAGAAAGCGAGATGGCGGGGAGTAAAGGATTGTGTCCAGCGGTTGAGGCTGCCGCTGACAGCTCTCTCTCTCTCTCTCTCTCTCTCTCTCTCTCTCTCTGCAGCGGGATTTTCGAAAACTCCCGCAGGAGAACGCGCGACCGGACACGTTCTATAAACCTATAGATGTGCAGCCGTTGTCCATTCTAACGGCAATCCTGCTCTTTTAGTCGCAATTCCTAATTCATCTGGGAAATGCCACTCTGTGCGCAAGAAATGCTACACATTGAAAGGAATAGCACGTCGCGTATTTTGGTCGTTTTCTTTTAGTTTGAAATGTCCTGATGTTTGATTTATTTATTACTGATTATTATCAGTATCGATTAATTTGAAATTTAGTTCTGTTGTAATATCCTTCTTATATTCAATGTTATATTTTGTTAAAGTAACTATTATCCAGTAATAAGCCACCATCACTTTAACGAATTGATCATCGGTGTAGCATCGATGTATCAATCAGCTCGTAAAATCAAGAAATCAATAAAATAAATTTCAAGCTCCAATTCCATTCTCGCTTCCCGGGCGTGTGGAAACGCGTCAAAGCCCTACATATCGATCGGCTGCCGTACGTCTGCAAAGCGCATCTCCACAATGTCGATCCAACTGCGGATCATTGGCTCGTGTTTGTTTAGGATGGCCACGGTTCCAAAAACTCAGCGCTGCGCATTGTGTTCCTCTAATTGTTGACGAGCCGGTGCAGCAGCGGCAGCGACGGCAGACTGACAGTTGGCTCTCGCGAGTGCCGAGTGTCCATTGTTCCGCGCTAATGCCGCGGGAGAGAAAAGTTTGCTTTGCTAACAAGCCCACGAGAGAGAGGGAGAGAGAGGATTTTCTGTGCAGTACTGCGACCCCGAGATGACGAGAGCCAGATATTATTTGCTTATGGAAAGTTTCGACGACAGCTGCAAATATTTTTCCTGCACATGGGGTGGATTTTCGAGATTTTTGTTGTTTTATATGCGCGATTCGAAATTTTGTTGGCTCATCTCGTGTGTTCGGAGGGGTGCGAATGCGTTTTGAAGCTTTGTACTCAAGTGACGTTTCTGCAGTGGCGATCCGTCAATTACAAATGGAGCTTTTATCGAATGTAAATTCGAGTGTGCACTATAATAACTTTTTGCAGCCATACCAAAGTATATCACTAACTAAGTGTCAATGATTAATTCGAACTATTATTTCGGATCAAGTAATGACATTTGCAGAGAAGCGAGAAAATTCTCTCTCTAAAAAAACAGGTTTAGCAGTCCTCGATATTTCACTCGATATTCGAAGAAATAAAGCTGACGTAGTTCAACGGGCGAATTTTCGCAAAAGGGGCAAAAATTTAATTTGAAATGTTACAGCCCGGCGCAGAGACCAATTTTTCAGTGACACGGTAGGCATGCAGAAAATGTTAATTTCAGGAACGTGCAGCATATAATGTACGCGCTTCAGAATTTCGAGCCTCTGCCCGAGTCTGGAAATTTATTCCTCGGCTGTGCAGACTTTGTGCGCGCGACACGTTAACGCATTCGTGTCCCATAAACAAAAATAATGAAGTCAATTGTCGGCGGCAGCGGCGCGTCATTTTCCGCGCTGCCCTAAAGCGAATCGACAGACTACGCGCAGCGGCACAATACAACACTGCACGCCGACGACTGTAACTGCCCGCAAAAAGCGAAGAAAACCAGTGCACAGCGCGTATATATATACATCTGCATTCTAGTCCAAGCCCTACCGAGAGAGGAGGCTTTATAGGCGTTAGGCTCGGACGAAGACGGAGAGGCCCGAAGACAGAAGAGAAAATTGGACGGAGAGCCGTGTTCTAAATATATATAGAGGCGCTGCAAAGGCGAGAAAAAATAACCGGGAGCTCCGGACTGAGCGAGAGAGAGAGAGAAAGGAAGACAGTGCACCGCTGCACCTTATAGCCCCGGGAGAATAAACGAGGGGACAGAGAGAAACTCTCTCTCTCTCTCTCTCTCTCTCGGTCTCTCTTACGGAGAGCAAAACGAGCAAAGCCACCTGCGACCTTCCGACGTCCCGCGTTAATTGATAGGCTCGACGGCGGGCGGCCGCCTTTTCTTTCGAGGCTGTTGCTGCTGCTGTTGTTGCGAAATTTTACCCGATTCTTTGAGCGTTTTTCTTTGTCCATGCTCATTTTCAATTGCAGCACTGAGAGAAATTCCTATAGTTGTATCAACTCAATTCTTAATAAATATCTTGTACAAGTCGTAAGACAAAAATAATGTTAAAAAGTATTCTAGCAGATTCAAATAATTGAAATAGTATTACAATACAAGTACTGTATTAAGTAATGTCACCATAAATGGTGCGTCAAATTTGTAATAAGTGAAACGAAACTCTTGAAGGAACTAAATACAAAATTTATTTACCAGTTGAAAATAGTCAGCTTTCTCTCAGCTCGTAATATTTTATAATAATAACTTTATTAATATTCGCCTGCCTCGATTATCAGAAGTTCGCCTCGCAGCCCACTAAATAATTTTCGCATAAATAAGAAAAGGCGCGCAGAGAGCTGTAGGATTAAATACGCGTTAATTAGCGAGCCTCTCTCAGCCACGCTCGTAAAAAATATCGTTTCGCGAATTCTCGCAGCCATGCATAAGCCGACCCCTCTCGGCTGCCGATAAATCTATTAGTTCTTACCGAAAAGGATGCGCTAAATAATGAACAAGCCGGCGTGCGGCGTTTCTCTCAACGCCTAGGCGAAAGCAATTCCCGGGCCTGAAAATAAAAAGAAGAAAACCGAGCGATAGCGAGAGAGAGAGAGAGAGAGAGAGAGAGAGAGAGAGGATTTCAATCAATTTGCATTTAATCTCTCTAACTCTACCTTTCCTTCCTTTCCCAGAATCGTATTTTTTTTTCATACTGCGCGCGCGCCCTTTCGATTGTCTATCTCGTTCACTCGTACCGCTTCTCTCTCCCTCTCTCTCTTGGTTTGCAGTCGAGTCTCGAGTCTCACTCTCTCGCGTTCGAATGATAAACGAACCTCCCGGAGAAATTATCTCTCTCTTTCTCGCGCCCGTGAGCGCGCGTGTAGCTAACCGAACGGAACGAGACACTCGTTCTTTCTTTCTTTTTTTTTTTCACCGTGTAGCCTCCCGCTGCTGTCACTTCGCGCTGATAAATCTGTCGTTCACTTTTGGAATCTAATTAGTGCCTCCATCTCCGTCTTTCTTTCTCTCTCTCTGGCGCGCGCGCTTTTTTCGTGCAGCAGCGCCGCGTGTTTTCTATTTGCGCCTTCGAGGAAAGAGAAAAAAAAAACATCGATTGCTCCGACGACGCGATAATATTTAAATTCATATATATATTTTGTTTAATTAACGAGATAAATGCTCGAGTTTAAGTACGCTTATCGGGATGACAGCAAAATGTGTTCATTAAATATCGTGCGGAATATTAACATTTCCACCTGCCATGACGTCAATGTCATTTTTATTAATTTTATATTAATATATGCAAATTATCGTGCAGTGAACGCGATCTACATTTATATACCATGCAATAGAGAAACCCTAAAATGAAAAAGGAACGGAAAACTCAAGTAATAAGAAAACATGCTTTATTCAAACAAATCGCTACTTCTGGCCGCCCGAGTATATATTTAACGACAAAAACTTTGGTGATCAGTGGGTAACGCTGAAAAATGAGGCCTCCCAACTTCTGCGCCTCGCCACCGAAAAGTAACTTTCAATCCCCCGCGCGCCACACCGCACCAAATACATATACAAAAGGACGAGCAAAGAAGTAAAAGAAAGAGAGAGAGAGAGAGAGATAGGTAACGCGAGGAGGAAGACAAGCAGAAAGCGGATCGATATCTCTTAAAGAGAAAATGAGCTAGAAAGTAGAAGATACACACCCGCGCCCATGTTGCACGCAGACGAGAAAAGAAAAGAAGAGGGAGGAAGCGCAATCGCAGAAGGAGAACGATACTTTAATGAGGAACAGACAGAGAAAGAGTCTCGCGAGCCTGAGGTTTGACGATGAAACTTTGCAGCGCAACTCGGCGAAATTCTTCGGTCCTCGCCCCCTCCCGACTCTCTCTCTCTCTCTCTCTCTCTCTCTCACTCTCCAAGATTCTCGCCTCAACTCGCCGCCGGAACGATCTTTTCCCAAGTAGTTCGCCTCGCTCTCCCTCTCTCTCTCTCTCTCTCACCCACCTCCCGGCATAACTTTAAATACGAAGTTCGAATCGGCGCGCAGTCGGCCGCTGCCTGCTGCATGGAAGCTGCGCGTTCGCGGGATTCGTAAAAGCCAAGAGAGAGAGAGAGACTACGGAATCTGCACCGTATTATATATATATACAGAAGTAAAATACGATGTCTTTGGAATGCGTTGGAGCGCGTAGTATGGTAGAGCTAAAGGCTGCGTTGACGGAAAACACAAAGTTTGCCCCGACCGTTGAATCGCAGTTATCATTAGTATTGGAATAACAGTTGATCTCTGTACGCGGCGCGCAAGGCCGATATTGTAAGCGAGAGAGGGTATCGGAAGAGCGGAGCTGCAAAATTAATTATAGCAGGCGTAGAATGGCACGGCACTGGCACAAGTTTTTCCCTGTTTGTACATTTAAGATTGTAGCTTATTCATCAAAGTTTCTATTATTGACGGACTGAAAATTGTTTTGGGATGCCGCTGCGGCCGTGGTTCAATGGGAGAATTAACGGTAGCTTTGGATATAAATGTGGTGCAGGGAAGTATCGGGTTTAACGCAGCAGCGGCGCTGGTGTCGCTTGCACACTCGCTCGCTCGCGTCTTTATCGTCTTTATTTCCTTTTTAGCCTTAAAGTCTCACTCTCGCCCTGAATCTCGAATTGCCGCGAGGCAGCGGACGTCTCATTGAGTATCGTCCCTCTTTCTGTCTGAGTGTGGGTATAGGGGGGAAAGAGAGAAGCGGGCAGCATCATCCGGCGCTTGGAAATCGCGAGATTTCCCCCAGGCATCTGCGTAATCCGAAATACTTGAGCTTCTCTTTCTCGCTCGCGCACACACCTTCTCTCTCTCTCTCGCTCTCTGTCTCTCGCTCCCTCTTCCAATTTCCCTGACTCTTCCTGGCGTATTACAAACATCCAGAGCGGGCGAAAAACAGTCGGACCGAAAAGGAAAGAATTTGCGGCGAGAGACCGAGAAGTAGACATAATTTATTTATGTTTTCGTGCTGGGTGTGCGCACGTGTTACGAGATTCGAGCTAAAATTGCAGAGAGACCCATGTGGATAAAAATTACAAATATTTTAAATTATTTAAAAACGAATATTCTTCAAAATAACGGTATATCACCTAATCAGTTAAACTAAAGAGACATAAATTTAAACATTCTAACGAACCCTCGAATTTTCGTAATTATACAAAAGTTTTCGTAATTACTCAAATATTTTTAAACGAGACTTAAAAATCACACGCACCTCGATTATATGCCAGAAAAAAAAACACACAAAAGAGAAGCAAAAAAGTTTTAAATAAAAGAAAACTCGGGTGAATGCAGCGCGGTGCCGTTAGCTCGGTTCTCCGTCCCGGTGGCACCGCGGCAAGGAAAGAAAGAGAGAGTCAGAAAGTCCGGAAATCCAGGAAACAGAGGGCGAGAGAGAAAGAGAGAGAGAGAGAGAGAGACGAGAAGAGAAGAGAAGGGCAGCACACGCCGCGCTGCCTGCTTAATTAATCCCTTAATCATAAAAGTTTGGCGACGATCTATATTTAAATTTGAGCGGCGCGCGCTGCTACTCTCCTCCGCCCTTTGGCTGTCGCGCGCGAGAGTCTTTGTGGCCGTTCGCGCCGCGTTGTCCGCTGCCACTGGAACGAGAAAGACAGAGAGAAAAAGAGAGAGAGTAGAGTGAGAGAATACAAAGGAAACATCTCTCCGGTCCGATCGTATAGATTTGTCGGATGTTTTGGCACTTTGCTCCGAGAGAGAAAGAAAGAGAGAGAGAGGGACGCTTCTTTTCCTTATCTCTCGGCTTACTCCGCTTTATCCGTGACTCGGTTCGCCTCCTCTCTCTCTTTCTCTCTCTCTCTCTCTCTCTCTGTCCTTTTTTCTTCGTCGTCCGAGCTCGCGCAAAAACAATCGGAGGAACTAAGTTACGAGCGTTCCTTCCGAGAGAAAGAGATAGGCTGCGGGCTTGTTCGTTCGTTCGCTCGAGAACTCGAGGGTACTCGTAAAAATATCGATTGATGAACTAATTGATTGAGAGACTTGTTAGCGGGAACTCCGCTGCAGTCGAGAGAGTACGTTCACCTCCTTCGCCAGCCGCGACGTTTGATGTTGTCATTTAGTTTGGTTGCCTGGGTTATGGCTTTGGGGAATTTCAAAATTGAGCCTTTGACGCTCTATTTCGGCTCGGCGCGCTTCGTATAGGCGCTCCATATAAGATGATTGAATTTTATTTGTATGGGGAGGGGTTTCGAGCTTTTGATCAATAACGACTTTGTACGCTGCAGTTTATCACGATTGTTCGCCGCAGCCTCTTACGACGAATCAATTTCTCGATCGGCAAAGAATTTCGCGGAAGGTTAGGCAGTAATTTCAAGCTACTTCAAGTAAAAGTATACCAAACGAAAGCTTGCACAGGGTCACGCTAAAATAACAAAAATATCCCGACCCAATGCATCATACTCGTCCACAATTCCACGATACAGGAACATTGAACAATCAGCGCCTTACAAACACAATGTCTCCATAGTCTAAAACTCGATGCCAGAGCCCGAGAGCGGGAGAAAACAACAGGGTCGTCGCAAACTAGGTCTGCAGCACCGTATATATACAAGCCGACAGCCATCGTCGCGTAAGCGCATCGCAAAACGTTTGCTATCGTATATATAACTGGCTCGAGTGTGTAGGACTGCACCGCCGCCGCCGCCGCCGCGCGCCCCTGTAAGATAAGTTAGCAAAGTGAGTTAGTAAATTTGGCCGTAGCGCCGGATGTCCTTCGCGTTTACACGCTCGTCTGCCTCCTCACAGCGGCGGCAGCATCCCAGCGAAGATCAAGATAACGAGAGAGTGAGGGAGTGAGAGAGAGTTGCTGCTGCTGCCGCTGCAACCCCGGCGCTTTGTCGGATTAGCGACGCGTCGCTGGCCTCGCTCCATTGGCAAGCTCTCGTGGCCCAAGTCGACTGTGTAATCAGTGTAATGCCTCGTAGCCTGACTGCCCCTGCGTCCACGCCCACTACCACCACCCAAGGCTCAGCTACTACGACGACGACCGTCTCGCTACCGTAGTTATGAATTTTGACGGATATCTCGCGACGTGTAGTGGCCTCGTTAAATCTCTTGGCTTGTTTCTGCCGTTCGGGGGCGAAGCTTCGTGGCATGTAAGACAACGGGACAATAGTATAAGAAGTTAGCATTGAAAAGAATTTTGTATACCGTCTTACGTGGTCATTTTGCAATATGCTGATATACCCACATTTCTTAGCATATTAGCATACACCGTGATATGTGCGGTTGTACCGGAATATTTCATTAATTTACTAATTTTTTTTTTTTTTATTTATTAATCTCTTCAACTTTACAAAAAGTTACTTGCTACTATTTACTAATTAATATATAAATATGTTTACATTTGTTACTTTTTCCGACACATCCAAGTATTCTTAAGATAAATCTTTTTATTTGGACTGCATCCAGCTCTGACGTCATTATCATCGTCCTCATTTTTAAGTGTCATTTCATTTTTAATTGTTATTTCCTCTACTATCTCTGGTGATTCATCGTCTTCGTTTAACATTTTATTCTCTTCGCCTGTAGTTTCGTCTATATTGCTATTCTGATCCATTTCTTCATCAGATGAATTTTCCGATTCTTCCTTAAAATCTTCTTCTTCTTGTTCTGTACTGTAAGTATAAAAAATTTGCATTAAATTTGTATTTTTTAATAATTGTTTGAAATAATTCTTAAAATCATAAATATTATTAACAATAATTTCCTCTATATATTTGTATACATTGCAGAAAAGTAAGTTTAATGGTCGGGGCGTGATCTATGATCTAGAAATAGTTGATCACAGTGTTATTGTACAATCATATTTTTTAATCATAATATTGATGAGAATAATCTTTACATTATAATATAACATAATTACGACGTTTATTACACATTTTAAATTTAAATTTAAATGAAATTATAATTAACCAAATAAACTTACGTCTTTTTTTGTTTTAATTGGGCATTAATGGAAAGGGTTTGTAGCTTGATTGCAGAATCTGTTATAACAACTTTAATATTCTGTAATTTTTTTAATAATACTGCTCGTGATTTATCTGAAAATTCTTCAATCATTTCCGCACATATTCGCTTGTATGCATTCATGTAAAGTTCACTAGATGATGCATTATTAACTGTATTTGGGTTTGTCGATGATGTTGATGGGACACATTCCATAGTATTATCTAATTTTTAATGGAGTGAAAAAATATTATGATAAATGTTTTTATATTTAGTTTTTATGTTTATGCATTGTTTATTTCATTTTACATTTGAAACAATACGTACCACAATTTCCCTTAATGTGGTTGTCTTTTGTTAAATTGAGTAAAAATTTGGTATCATTTGATTTTTGTACCAAATCTGCTTGTTGCCAATCTTTTAAAAAAGTAGAAGGATCCGTTAATTAAGTTGAATGATTTATCAAGTATCATTTTTTAAATATTAAATATAAAATGAAATATTATTGTTGACAATGTAAATTTTATTACATACTATAAAAATGTAATGGCTGGTGCTCGAATTCAGGTAGGATTAACTCCTTTCTTCCCTCGCGTAATTGCTCGAATCGACTCTTAATAATGGTTCCATAATTGATTGAGTTTATGTTGGCATTAATACTGCAGTAAGTTGAAATGTTTTTTAATTCCTGCCCAATTATCCCCAATCTTTTTGACACTCTCGGTGCCCGACCCTTTTCTTCAGCAGTGGCAAGTAGATCGATAGCGAGTTTATTGTTATCTTTGACGAGTTTTAGAAAGTCGACATAATACGGTTTCAATATTCTCCAAATACTCCGATGTTTTGGGACGTCTGTGTTTGATAATAATTGAACAGCAGATTCAACATCCTCGCATTCTATGTGTTATGAATATAAATAAATAATAATTACGTTTACCAGGAATATTAAATAATGTAAGATGTCGGTCTACTCTATTTTACCAACAGTTATCGGTACTTCCTGAATCAAAATTTTCTCTAAAACTAAGTACTAAATTCACATGAAATTTTGAATAGATAATAGTAATGCATAGACAAGGACAGGGATAACTAATGAAAATAGTATCAAAAATGGAATTTATCATTTTTCTTGTACAGACAAAAATGTTGTATTCATAGTTCAAAAGGATCTGTAAAATGACGCTGCTAAAAAGAGTGGTTTTTTTACTTTTTATAAAATAATACGGGATTTTCTGTAAGAAAAAATAGTTGTGCTCAATTCTAATCATATTAATTTCAAGTATTTATTTAGTTATAACTAATTATTAAGGATCCGGTCGGTAAAAGGGTTTAGTAATAACTGTAGGACTTTAACAACTCTTAAGTATAGAGACAAATGGGTTAAAGTAGTGTGAGGTTATGTTGACATTATTGACAATAATATTAGTTTATTGGTCACACTATAAATTAGAGATGCAATACCTTATGTTTGGATTATATGTATGCGTGACATATAATTTTATTACGTGTTTAATAATATTTTAGTATGTGTTTAATGATTCATCAAACGTACTTTAGTATGATTGTTTCACTATACTTTTACAATACAATTTAATACAGTAGTAATTGAAAAAATAAAATATGAAAAATGTAAGTAATATTATTGGTATAGGTTCATTTCATTTATTTTTCTATATAATAGTGGTTAAAATAATAATATTGTTACGCGTATTAATAATGTTTAAAGTGTTGTACATACTAAATATGTTGCTGATGTCAGTTCTAACCTCGTCCCGATATTTGAAACACATTTTTGATATCACTCGTTTCTGGTAGTATCCTGGTTTTCGATTATCGGACAACATAGCTACTAATGAATTATATACCCGAGTTGTTTTGAACAATAGGCCCTTCTCAGTGAGTTTTATCTTACGCTTGTTCACGAAAAGATAGTATAAGAAGTCGCGGTACCGTGAGTACACTTCGCCGAGTTCCTTATTCCGGCCCCCTACGCTCGTGTTACTAATAAAATAAAAATAATTACCATAACAATCAAATTTACATTATTATTAAAAAATTACATTATATTTACCTCTCCATGTATTGTTGGGAGTTTAATGGTCTCTTACGAATATTCATTGTAAATTCGTTGTCTCGTTACGCTCTGCCTTGAAAAATAAAACCCGAAGATGAACATGGAGTATGTAAAATGTCGCTGGCAAATGTAGTGACTAATGTTTTCCCATAACAGCACCCTCTATCGGTAATTCTTACAATATATTTATAGTTCTACTTTTTAATATTTTTTTATACTTATTGATAATTCTAAATGACAGATGAAACTATTTAACTAATAGTTTGTAAATAATGCATTTCTACATTTTAGAACGTATATATATATTTAGTTCATTTAAGATTTCATGTGAAAAGAAGTTTACACCTTAAGAGGGCGTCGGAGTACTCTGCTTTACCGATAGATACCAATGGTGTTAGAGAGTGGTCGTTTGCTTCTCGGAAAATAACACGGCATTTTCTGTAAAAAAATTGTTGTCCCCAATTCTAATCGTAATAAAGATCATTTAAATTTTTTTTATCCAGCAAAAACGCAATAATGCGCTCTAACACTTTGATAGCGTGCCGCCTAAAGCATAAGATAAAACATACCGAGAAGGACCTATTTTTCAAAACAACTCGGGTATATAATTCATTAGTGTCTATGCTGACCGAATTGTCGCGAAACGAATATCAGACTTACTACCTTTTAAAAAACAAAACTTCAAACTTCTTTGATACTCTTTCCTTCATCTCAACAACAATCGGCTAAAAAGAAGCTCAGAGAGCAAGAAATTCAATTTTCAACATATCCAAACCGCCCCTTTTCTCTCTCCTCTCTCCGCTTTGACTTTTTATCCGACTGGCATCGCGAAAAACGTCTCTTTCTCGCGCGCTTCTCCATCCCGTGTCGCGTAGCACTATACTCGTGAAAGCTCGCTTCGCCGCCTCCGTGAGTTACTTTTCCGCTTGGTCCCGTGCTTACGGTCCGTGTAATGCGCTGTCTCTCTTCGCCTACGCTTTGAGCTGCTTTCTCTCTCTCTCTCTTTTACTCGCTATACCTACGCGCGTCCGTATGACTGTGTCAAGAGGAATAAGATGTGCGCAAAGAGAGCTGTGGAATTGTTTTAAAAATCGCAGATACGCGTTGAGCGTGTGTAATCGACGATGAAAGAGAGCAGAGGCGTATCAATTTGTTTAAAGTTTGTTATAAATACAGCGTGTCGGAGCTCGTAAGCTTAACTTTGTAATTAGCAGGATGGATACATAACGAACTCTCGCCGAAGCATTTTCCTCACGGCCTTGTTTGTGTCGAATTCGGCGCAAACTTATATAAAACACAGCCCCCTCGACTCGCTAAAGCTGGGTCTTAACTCAACTTAAATTGTTCTTCCGCATACTTTCCGCTGAACTTGGTACAACGCGAGAGACTGTGTCTCGGATCCAGGGATCGCGAAAACTACGTAAACAGGCCTAATTATATCAGCGTTTATTAAGCCAGCTCTCCGCACTCCCCCTCCCACCCCCCGTTAATCTTCTATCCGCAATCCATGCGAGACTCGAGTATATAGAGGGTATAGGATATAGTTTCCGAAAACTCCACGCTCCAAGTGTCCGCTAACGGCGCGTGACACTCGGCTTCTTCGTCTCCTTGCCTGCAGCAGCAGGTGCGCGCACTCCGGGTGAACTCCTTCCGGTGCGAGCGGCCAAGTCGAGTGCGAAACCCGATGAAGCGTGTTGCTCGTAAAAAAACGAGAGGGAGAAAGAGATGGAGAGTTGTAGAGGGTAGGGAGAAATGGAAAAATCAAAATTCACGCTCGACGAGAGAGAGAAAGGGAGAGAGCCGCAGAGTAGCCGAGGGAAAAGCTTGGCCGCGCTCTCGGTGCGCGCGCGGATGGATATCGGGAAAATTTCTTTTGCCCCGTGCCGCGGCCGCGCTCTCAGAGCGTCGTAAAGGGCAAAACAATAAAAACTGACACGTAAAGCTTTTCATTTATCTTGACGGTCTGTGTGTGGCTGGTGGAATACGGTAGGGAAAAGGCCAGTGCAGGGAGAGAGAGAGAGAGAGAGAGAGGTTAGATCCGACCGCGATGCTTCGCGCTTTTACGTCCGCAAATTGAATTCGCAAAACCGCGGCGCGAGTAACTATAAAACATCCCCACCTCCCCATGCTATACGCGCGCACGCATCACCTTAGCGCGTGATTCTTGTACGATTCGACCTGCTCCCTCTCGTATCTCTTAAATTGTAAGGTCGCAGATTTGAAAGCTGCGCGATAAACCATTTGTTTCTTCGACAAATCTTTTTCGCTCGGTCGCGCAAAACATATTAATCGTTTGTATTAAAAGTTGGCCTATCGAGCGCGAACCAATACGACCTCGAACTATAAAGATCCAGAAAGAAGAACGAGATAGAGAATATATTCACGCGGTAATCCTCAAATCGCGCGCTGCATAATAAACTTTTAAGTAGAGCCGCTACTATCCTTAATCAATGCTCCTCTCCTCCCTCCTCCCCGTGCCGCCAGCCGAGTGTTCACCTCGAGAGGGAGAGAGGCCAAAATGAAACTCGCTCGCGGAGAGCAATCTCGAGTGGCTGCGCTCAAACATTCGCGAATAAAACGAAAGAAGAGAGAGCGACAGAGAGATAGATATAGAGTGAGCGTGGCGCACACCAGCCTACGCTCAAAATAATTCCCTGGGCGTATCGCGCGCTCTGGGCCTTTTAATTCCGCAAGGCAGATGCCGAGCGTCCGCCCGCGCCAGCGAACATCGCACAGCGCCCGGAAACCGGATGAGAGGAGCCTGGAGAGATTGCACAGTTCGAGGAGACTCGCAGCTCTCCTCATTTTTTCTTCTCTCTCTGCTCTCTCTCTCTCTCTCTCTCTCTCTCTCTCTTTCTCTCTGTGTCTCTTGGCCTCGACATAGGTACTGTGTGCATGCAGTGTGCCCGCGTTTCTCTCTCTCCATTATATTCTCTCGCGCGCAAGTCTTTAGATTTTTCGCTCTCTCTCTCTCTCTCTCTCTCTCTCTCTCTCATTTTCCTTTTTCATTTTCATCTTTCGGGGCTAGCCGAGAATGTGTCAGAGATCCGCGTGGCCCACGCGCGCTCTAGTTTTCACTTTTTATCCGCGTCGTTTTAGCTCTAAGCGCATATTAGTGGGTTTCCAGTGCAAAGCTATGTAAAGCTGAATAAACAGTTGGGGCGAGTTTTTTCGCCTGAGAACGAATCAAATATGGTTTTAAGCAGTAAAAAGGTGATGTAAATTGGTATTTTCGTCTTTAGTATAATAGATGAAAATGTAGGTTATGCAGATCTTCTGAATTATTGTTTACTGTATTAATTTTAGATGACATTTCGTACTAAAAATTATTCGCATTTGTTGTTTATTTCTCATTTTTCGATGTTTCACGCGAGGATTCATTTATTCCACAATTGTAATACAATTAGTAACGATTTTCATTTGATGCCCAGGTTCGAAATTAAAAGCAAATCCGTATCGTCCAATTAGCATTAATTAGAATTTCGCAAATGAAAAATTTTTTTCATCATTACCTTTTACGCCGCATCCTTTATTTTCAACGTATTTCTCTCCTCTTTTCGTCCCACAAATACACACACACACATATACAGGCGTGCACTTTTTTTCATTATCCCATCTTTTTATTTCTCTTTTCTCACTTTCGTCCGTTCATGCGAGTAAGCGCGAATGAGATTGTGCTCGTACAAGTGCAATGTGCATCGAGAGCAAAACAATGCGCGTCGATTGTTGCAGAGTCCTATCTTTTTTTCCTCGCTCTTTTCTTAATTCTCTTTTTTTTCCATTAAGCCATACCATTCCGCTTTGGCTATTCCTCCTCTGCTTAATTTTCTCATTGCGATTCCGTCATTTCCGTCCGCTTTGGCATTTCGCACACGTATACCCTTCTATCGGACTAGTTTTAATATAAAATTCAATCATTTTTTGAAAACCATTTATCTTGGTGTATACTCTTTGAATAATTCATGTCATTAACCGACTATTACTCTTATTGTATTTTAAATTCGTTGCTCTCATTATTTCGCCCAAATTTTCTCAATATAAAGAAGGCGACATAAAAGCGATTCACAGGATGATTATTCCAATGTAAAAGAGCATTAAACTCTAATTTTACTTTTAAATTGTAACGTACTTTCTATATAAAAAAAAGCAATTAACGAACATTTCTTTTTCTGTTTCAGGTAAGCTGAGAGAGCAAATGCGTCAGCCAATAAATCCAATGGTTCATTAGTCCCCCGTAAGTGCAATCGAATCTCATCTTACAAATATGCGAGTCGTTGGAAATCCCATCGAATGTTCCTCATCAACGACATTCGTCTCCAAAAAAATCTTATTTATTTCGATTGTTTTGACGAGAATTGCGCTTGGATTGCTCCTTAGTGCACATCTCAATGGGATAAGCGCACGAGAGCGAGAAACAGAGAGAAAAAAGGGTCACGTAGCACTTTGACTCGCCTGCTACAAACGACAGATCGAGCGGATATAAAAGAAGAGGCGGATAAAATGAGTAGAGAGAGAGAGAGAGAGAGACTTTGTAAAAAAGAGGTAATAGAGTGTCGGTAAATCCTCGTCGAGTCGATCGCGGATTAACCTCACCTCTTAGCTCCCGAGAATTCGCGCGCGCGCGGGCTGAATCTACCTTTTTATCTCTTCCCTTCCGCCTCCGCTTCGCGATCTCATTTTCATTTCCCCGCGTTTTCCTCATTTTTTTATTGTCGCCCTTACGCTATACGTTTTATTCTTTCACCTCAATTTTATCCATTTGCTTCTACTGTATCATACTTTATACCCTCTTTCCATTTTAGTATCGATTCTATCACTGCTTCTCCCATTTTTTTTATTTATTCTTATATCCGAGTAAAAGTTGCATTAAGTATCTTAACAATCGCGAATCTCGATACGGCCGTTAAATCGTAGAAATCATTTGCTAAGACGGGAGACAAGATAAAGTAGCCAGCATCCCGAGTGAAACATTATTGGACAAACCGAAAGTTTTTAATTAAACAATATGCAATAACGCTCGCGGAAAGTTATTTTAATTAGTGGGCCCTGCAGAGCTCTTATTGATTTTATCTCTGTCCCTCTGTCCGTTGCCACCCTCTCCGACTGTCTATTTTAATTCCTTTTCTCCTCCTTCACCCAACTATTTGCTTCTCTCCTCTTAATTCCAACTCTATTCTTCCGCGCTCTCTTTCTCTCTATCTATCTCTCTCTCTCTCTCTTTCTCTCTCCCTTCTTTTCTATCTCCGCCTCTCGCGAAACTCTTTCTCTCCGTTCCGTTCCCTTTTCACGTAATGCGTTTCCATCCGCAGTGGCGTCACGAGAGAGAGAGAGACTCTTGGACAGAACGAAAGGGGATCGGATTATCCACATTTCCTCCCGAGTGGGAAAAATAACGAAGGACACACTCTCACTCTCTCTCTCTCTCTCTTTCTCTTTTTCTTCGTTTCTTCGTTCTTCGTTCTTCTTCCTTAAGCCGACCAGCTTTGAAAAGCGTTTCCTGGCACACTGCATCCTCGTGAATGAGAGATTCCCCCGGCTCTCATCGAACCTACTGGAACCTTTGAGAAAGAAAGAGAGAGGAGAGAGAGAGTGTACAGTGCGCCAGGCGGCCGTGTAAGGGTGTGGGTCGCGCGCGCGCCTGTTTTTTTATTCCTGGCTCTTCTTTCTTTGAATCCCAGAGAGAGGGAGAGAGAGAGAGAGACCCAAAACGTAAATCTACAATCCTAAGTTACAGGCACTCGACGGAGCTTTTTTCTCCCAAATATTTATTGCATCCGTCTACGCTCGCAGCAGTCGCGTATATACATACACATATATGCGCGCATACATATCACACATGTGTTTTGTACGGTCTCATTATAAATAATTTTCAGCGTTACTCGCGGCTCGTAAAGTCGACGAGATTATCGGGGTGTGTGCGCTTTGTGTCATGGAATGTTTGAATTGCTAAGTATAATCAGGGCCGTTATAGTCAAGCTTATCAACGTTTAATCGTAAAAAGTGTTTATCAAGGATTTAAGTTGATTCTTATCCGAGGATTCGCGACGTAAATTATTAAATTATTTTACACCCGCGAAAGTGATATCGAACTTTTCGTAGAATCTTTTATTATTACATATTTACGAAACGATGTACCGCTTAAAATACTGTCGATTTGACATTCCAAATGCTCCGATAGCGACGCGTTTATGTAGGAAAGTTGAGAAAAGTTGGTGCAAACTATGTAATGCAAGACAGACACTATAGCAATTGTCGGCGGGGGTCATGGAGGCTCGTCACGTCAGAGAGAAATGGACATCGAAGGGGGTTCGCGTTACTAGACAAACGCCCGGGTCCGAGTTGGACACGCGGCGCTCCACGTCAACGGCAATTCATTGTTTGACGACTCGGAACCGTGGCTGGCAAGCTCTATATAGGCTATGGTATAGCACTGCGCGAGGTGTCGATCTCGGCAATTACCGCTTTCAGAACTGCGCCTCCCTCTCTCTCTCTCGCATCTTCTCTCCCAACTGCAAACTTCTTCCTCGTTGTTCCATCCCCTCGCACGTACGCCAGCGCTTAAGTGTTTGCCTTTCTCCGCGTGTACGTGTGTGTGTGTGTGTGGACGCTCGGGAAAATACGAGGGTTGGGGAAATGCGCGCTCCGAGGAAAACTTATGTTTTACGGGAATCCAATACTTTTTGTGTGCACACGGCGAGAGTGAGTGAGAGAGAGAGAGAGAGAGAGGGCGGCCGCTCTCGACCCTAATTTTCGCATCGACAGATGATAAATAATGTTATAGTGTAGTTGTATGTGTGCGCGAGATCAGGTTTTATGGGCGCGTGCAGCGCGCGTTTCGTGAAAGCGAGATACGTGATATTTTTGTAGACTGTACGGGCTGCCGCTGCCTGAGCTCTATAACTCTCCGTGTTTGTTTTTGATTAGTAAATTGGTGATGATCATTTGTCCGACTGCGATGGACGCTTTGGGACTTTGTTCTCTGTTTTCTGGAAAATTCGTGTATTGTGGGAAACTAAAACATGTGGAGCAGTCGCTATAAACAACTTTACATTGCTGGACGGTGACCTTATTTTTATGACTTTGTAGAAGAGTAAGCAATCATAGCGTAAATAACAAATAATTTTCAAATGAATTTGAATAAAAGTATAAAACAGTGCAACAGAATTACCTCATCTAATCGTTTCATAACACCAGAATATCATGTGTTCTGTATAAGTTCTTAAACACAAAATTCCTCTTATACTTTTCTTTCGCTACAGAATTTGTATATAAATACTAAAAATTGAATGTATCCGATTACATCAAAGCGTAAAACGGAACTATTCCGTCAAAATCCATAGCCGCAATGTATTCCAGCGAAAAAAGTAAAAGCTTTTGGAATCGAGCGATGTTTATGTTACGGCAGCTGTGTGCACGCCTTTAAAACTCGCCCGAGAAACACTCGTGCGAGCCGCGCATGTATCGAAATTCGTAACTATTAGGAAACGGTTGTTATTTTTAATGTATTTTCGCTCGATGTCTATATTCCGTATCCGATTGCTCGTGAATTTCCAGTCTCGCGTCCCGGCGCCGAGCCTCCAAACATTGCCGGCATCACGGCGGACCGAACGGCGGCGACTTGCGCGCATCCGTAATTGGAAACCGGAAGCTGGGGCGCTTTTCTTCCAGAGAAAAGAGACGGAGAGAAAGCTGAAAGAAAGGCAGAGAGAGAGGAAGAAGTGTAAGAAGCGAGGAGTAGGAGGAAAAAAAAAGAGGACCGGAGAAATCAGATTCTTATTTCGCTTTACGATAATTCCCTCCCGAGACTTTTCAACTCGCAATTATACTCGCGCCACTTCGTTTCAGTACTTTTCTTTTAAAGTGCGCCTTGCTCTCTCTCTCTCTCTCTCTCTCTCTCTTTCTCCTGCCTATATATACAGACCCCCGGAAAAAACTACTCGATTCGCTCTTTCCTTCAGTTTTTAATTTTTACTTCACTTGCCCCCCTCTCTCTGTCTCCGGTACGGCCAGCCCGGAATGCAGTGGGGAAAAAAAATAATGCAATCTAAAGTTTCTCTCGCGCTGATCCAGTTAATGAATTGTGCCGCTCCTCGTTTTCAAATACCAAACTCGCAGAGGTACATAAAATAATCAGATGACAGCTCGCGTACCCTTTTAACGATCCGCAGAAGTGTTTTAATAAGAAATGTATATTCGTTTTTTTTTTATAATGTCATCGAAAGATTTAAGAATACCGACGTATTTCAAAAATTTTAAGCACTCAAATTCCAATTATTTCACAAAGAAAGAGAGAGAGGAAATCTCAACGCGGCAAAAGCACCGTCATCAATCTTCGAAAGGTTTATTCTTCCGCGCTTCTGGTACAACGCCGTGCGGGAGCTACCAGATTTATCATTTTCACAAGAGAGAGCTTTGATAAACATAAATTTAAGGCTCGCGCGAAAAAATGACCCTCGCGGCTGTTGTATGTAAGCGAAAGCAGAAAGAAAAAAAGTATGCGAGAAGGAGAACGCGGGAGACTCGTGGTATAACAGGAGAAAAATGAAAAGACTTTTTTGCCGTTTGCGTTCTTTTTATATATATACACGTTGCAAAAGCGAGGGAAAGAGAGGCAACAGAGAGAGAGAGAGAGAGAGAGGAAAATAAATGCAATCGTCGCGGAGAGAAACACACCAGTCGACGACGCGCCACGCGCGACGCAATTACGCCAAGAATTCCGAGCACGCAGTGGTTTGATGTACCCCGGCGCGGCGAGTTCGTGTTGTATATACGCGCTTTTACGCGAGAAACTCGTTGTCGTGAGCGCGCCTTCATCTCGTCCTTTTATACGACACACGCATACACGCATATATAGCGAGTTGTACGGTCTGTTTTTGTGCTCGTCGTCTCTGAGTCGCGCGCGCGTCTCCTGCGACAATCGACAATCGAGTTTAGCTTCGATCTTATCTCGGTGAGCTGCGCTCGAGCCATGCTTTAATGACGTTTTCAGTTTCGATTCTGGTTATTAGCGGCCGATGCTTGTTTATCTTGGGCTTTCTTAAAGGGGATTAAGATAATTAACATGGGGATTGTATTGCCGTGTGCCATAATGGCAATAACGCGGCCGGAGATGAAAATTCAATTTTATCGTCGGGGCTTTCTCGCATTTTCTTTATAAACGCGTTTCACACCGCGCTGCAGAGGATATCGCAATATTGGCCATTGTATAACGTCTGATGGAAATTGCAACCTAATCTGTTCCTGCTACAATAATTGAATGGCCATAATTTCAAATCACAAAGTACATTAATTGTTGGAAAAACCAAGATTGCAAGGTCGATACGTAAATCCACGAGTAAAAAGCCGCAGCAGAGATTTCGAAATATAGAAACTATCTCTCTGGTAAACTTCGTCGGATGAAATGGCCATATAACAAGCGAACTAAACTAGCCGAGAGAGTCTCGTCGCAAAGTATAAAAAGACCAAAAACATCGCGGCAGAAACACAATGCAAAAGCGTAGGCGCGCAAACGTCGTTTGGCAAAAGTGCGCCGCTGAAGTGGCGGCCAAATTAGCAAAGTAGTAAGCTCGGGGGTTGTAGCCAGTGCGGGGCAAAGTAGCCGCTGGTATATATACACCGACCCTTGACTTTCCGCAGACTTCATAAGTTCAGAGAGAGAGAGAGAGAGGGAGAGAGAGAGTCTTTGCGGTATAGAGGCGCGCAGGCTCCGGCTGATTGGTTGACGCGTCTAATCGAGTTAGCCGGTTGATTGCGAGCTCCGGTAATAATAACGACGACGTCGGCGACGACGGCGAAAGCCGGCTCTTCGTGTATTATATACCTGCTACTACCTCTTGGCTTCAAAGTTCCCATCTATATATATATATAGGATATACAAGGGCGCGCCAGTGAAGGGATTTTCGGTTGACACGCACCGGAATCCGAACGAGGTCCTGGATACACGAGGTGCTTTACGACGAGTATAGCTTACATTGTATATACACGTGGCGCGAGCGTAATAGAGGAGGACTACACAGGTATGACGAGATCAACCGAACAATGCTGTGGCAGAGGCAGAGAGAGAGAGAGAGAGAGAGAGAGATATGCTTATATCGGAAGATGAGAGTGAGTTGGGTATGCGTGGGTGGCGGTATAGTGTGTGGCGTGTGCTTACTTGCTTGCTTGCTTGCGCGTCTAGTCTGTAATGAGACGATACTTGTGCGTCTGGAAAGTTTGCGCCGCCAACTTGTTACATATACCGCCTTTCAGATTAAGGATGCAATTTTGGATGCGGATTTACAATTTGAAACACGTCTTTTGTACTTATAGCGCTGCTTGATTGATCATTCGAAAACAAAGAGCTTCTCCCGAGCTTCTCTATACGCGTCTGCTTCGAATTCCGCCTCGACGCGAACGTGAATCGGTAATCTTTGTACTTTTTACAATCTTAATTACGGTCGTTCTTTACCCAGCTTGTTATTAAGTCTCGTCTTCGTTTGTATACACACACACACACAGTTCATACATTGATTAAGCGAATTTCATCCGCATTAAAGCGAAAAGCTCGAAACACATCGTCCTTTAAAAATACACCTCGTAGCCTAAAAAATAAAGGAGAGCCGTTTTATTACACACTTAATTATACAGCCCACGTCGAATATACGCATATAATCGTAATGAAATCGGTGGAAGAACAAACACAGCAGAAAAGATCGCGAGAACTGCTGCGCGATGCTGAGTTTCGCACACACACACACGCACACACACAGAGAGAGAGGATCCGCAGCAGTAGTGGCAGTGACTTTTCGCAAATCCTCTTATACCTCTTCCTCGTAAAGGGAGGTACTGGAGGTGAGGGAGGTGAGGGAGGGGGGGGGGGAAGACTGCAGAATCCGCCGCGCGCGCGCGCGCGCCTAATAAGAATTCCAATCGCAATAAAATAGGATTTGCATTTGATAAGCATCGTAAAAATGCGCGACGTAAGGACATTATTTCGCTGCGGGCCTACCACCTCGCTATGCGCACCATCTCTCTGGCAGTAGGTAAAGCCCGTGTAGCCCGTTAAGTCCCTTCGTCCCAAGAGAGAAAGAGAGAGAGAGAGACTTCTCGCTCCATTGGCAGTGCTGGATATGTCCGGTCATCCGATATATCGAATTTTGGCTAGGCGAGATAAGGATTGCTTTGCTTGTATATTTTTCAAGGCTCGCGCGTGTATGCACCGAAAAACTTTTCGCAGCTTTAAGCTACGAAGGAAATGTCGCTGCTTTTAGCCACGATTAAGCAATGCTCTAAGCAGCGAAATCGAGAGTCTGAGCAGCGTAGTTCGCAGTATATAACGTCGATGAAAACATATACCTGCAAAGCTTCGACCTTCGCTGCTCAAAGCAGCGAATATCGGAGGTACAAGCAGCGATGTTCATGCAGAGCCTAAACGCTTCGGAGTATCGTCGCTCATAGCTTCGAGCTTCGCTGTTAAAAGTAGCGAAGATCGCAGCGTCCCACGTAGGTGTTTTCTTCGACGTTATACATTGCGAACTCCGTAGCTCAGACCTTCGACTTCGCTGCTTAGAGAAGCGAACTTCGTAAC